>OY757547.1:21694635-21719635 GCA_963584105.1 Alviniconcha strummeri
CTACTAAACTAGTACAGTAGTAATAGTATGATTGCATCTCTAGGTGTACTGTTTTTATTTTGTTGACTATAAATAGGTTCCGAAATAATTTTAAAATAAAGTTTCATAAGAAATGGTGTGACTTGTGCTTCACATCCAGTACACATTTTATGGCATTCAGTGTTTGTGTGTGGTACAGAGGCATTCAGACAGTTCCTCAGTGAGGATTTTGATGTCAAGGACCATGCCAACAAGGTCATCCAGGGAATGGTCATCACACAGCAGCTGGGTAAACTGGCAGAGGGTATTTCCCTGCTGGACAAGGAGATTCACACTCAGGTGCGTGTCAGTGCTGTCACTCCACACTGTGCTTTCCAACACTGCTGCTACTAGTGTTACTGTGCAAACTACAAGACCAAGACATTCATCTAAGCAATAACATTTAAAATCACAAACAATTACTAAAAGTAAATGTAGCACTAGCACAGTAACAAACCAGTGTTAATCACACTTTAATGTTTATGGGGTCAGACTTGGCATGTGAGTTTTGTTGCTGAAATCCTGGAGGATCATAGTACAACTTCAAACCAGTTCAAAGATAAAGGGTCACATACAACCATTACATGTCATACCAAAGAGTGAAAGACTAAAAATGGCACACACACACACACACACACACACACACACACACACACACACACACACGCGCACACACGCACACACACAAAGATCAAACTGACAGTTGGTGACACTGATACAACCAGTGTGACTGATGCCAGTATTGTAAGCAGTCTGCTAAGTTTCAGTGTGTGTGGGTCAAGTCATACATGTATGTACGTACTTGTAAAGTCTACAGGTGATGCATGGGTCAGTAGTTCTGTGCATTGGGACCCAGCTTAGTGCATCAGGTATGCAACAGTATAAATTAATGACATGTATAGTGATGTACTGCCACAGCTTCTGCAGGTAATATATTCCATACCTCAACCATTTGCAAGCCAATGCCAGTATGCATGGTGCAGTAGCTAGCACTGCTAGTACTGGTTTTAGCTGTAAAGATATGGCAAATGGGGCAGACAATGGTCTGATGGATGTGCATGGCTAGTCAATGTGGCATGCATACATAACTGAAGATTACTTTCTGGGAATAAATGGCAGAGTTAATTGACTTTGTTTAGCAGTACAACCTACTGTTAAACAAAGTCAATTAACTGTTAACAAAGTTAATTGACCTGGTTCAGTGACAGTGGTTGAATACAATGCAAGCAAATTACTTTCAGTTATTACAAACAGTATTTTGTCATGTGTTCATGAATGTCTGCTAAACTTCATTTAACTAGATGATGTTAGTTTATTGAAAAAGTTTTATTGTGGTCATATTATAAGTAATGTTCAGTATTGTTGTTTTTTGTTTTGTTTTGTTTTTCCTAAGATTTAAAAGCAATTTTATATTATCCGCAGATTGTCAATCATCATGAAGACCTCTTGTCACAAGCAACCAGCGTTGAAACACTTGAAGGTACTGTCATCCTCATCATACCATACAGCAGAACCCTGCAGGAACTTAAAGTCAATAAAAAGTGACCTCAAAAGATGAAGGATTCATCGGCATGGGAAGAGTAAAGTTTCACTGTGTGATCTTTAAAAAGGAACAGTCTTTGGTCAGGTGTGCTTTCACACTGAACTGTGAAAAGTGGGGTCTAACCACCAGGTCTTAGACTTTAGAGCTAGAAAGTAAAAAGAGGGCTGGTCTGATGAGATAGTCCTTAGACATTAGGGTTTTTGTTGCATCTTTGAATATTGGGCAATTCAGGCGGGGTTGTTAACTCCCTTGACTTTTACCCGGCACCGCTTGAGTCCCTTGGCTGCTTTTAATTCCGGTGCGTACTTTCTTCACAATGGAATGCGGTGACAGTGAATTTGAGAATTTTACACTGCCAATGTTAAAGGCATTTTTTTTTAGGCCCGTAGTCATAATGTGTCTGGAAATAAGCAATAACGTGTTGCTTGTGCTTTAGGATGCCCCAAAACGCATTTTTTCTACGAACTCACGATCTTCTGGTCAGCCCAAAAATGACGCAGAGACACTTTTTGTTCACCCTCCATCCCCTTTCCATGGTAATTTTTGCAACTGCAACAGTATTGGCACTTGTACTGCTTCGCAATTCTAGTTTCAACTTCCACTGTTATACACAGCGTGAAGCAACGCCTACTCAGAAATCGGCTCGGAAGTGCGCTGCAACCTCTCACGACTTCTTGCGTGAAAGATTACAAAGCGCATTCACTCTAGCAAACCAGCTTCACTGAATCGCCCAATAGAAAGCTAGTTTTTTGATCTACTGATGCTTCTCTCCCCTGCCTCCCCCATCCCCTCCCCCCAACACCACCACCACATGTACACACACACATACACTATATCATATCAAAAGTACAAACTATCAAGGGCAAAAGTGACCTAATCTGCATTAAAAAATGTTAGTCCTAAGCAAAATGTTCTACATAAGTAGTACATTGTACATTATTCAATGCATTTACTTAAGAGTTGTAAATACAGACACATGAGATGATATTTATTTGTGAATATTCACTGTTACTGTGTTTCCTAGACCTTGAGCTGTCTTTTGTGTCAGTAATGACATACTTTGCACTGGAAAACATAAGGTCTGATCAGCTGCTTGACTGCAGTTTTGTGATCTAGCCTGGATTTACAGGGAGGCATTGTGCCGGTCAAATCTTCAATCTGTTTGTTTACTTAGTTTAAATTACCTAATTAAGATAACTATATATGCTTCTCATTTAACATTATACTAATCGCTGTGTTGTATCTGTGTTATTTTGAATGTTTACAGGCGTACTTCAGATGATGCAGACACGAACCCAGTCTCTGCTGTCAGCAATGGACAGGTACACCCATGATCACAACAGTATGTGACAGTTACATTAAACATGACTGCCACTGGAAAGCATGCTGTCTTTGACTGTATTGACATGTGTTGGTAGTTCTTGTGATGAGACCAAGACTGGCACTCTTCTTCATCACTAATGTAGATATTTGCATGCCTGTGTTGTTTGTCATGTTGTGCATGTGATCATTTCTTTTAACTATTAAAAGTTCTGTTGGTTTGGTGTTGCTGTTTGGTTTTTTTTGGGGGGGGGGTGGGGGGTCATTATGGAGAAAAACAAATCCAGTAATTAAGATGATGTTGTTTATTTCAGAATTAGAGCAAAAGTGTCCGAGCCATACACCAAAATTCTGGCCAGAACAACACAGCTCAGACATCTGCATGTAAGTCTGTTAACAGGAAATTCAGTTTGAGTGAAAAGAATATTTCTCTGTGTTGAGTGGGCAGTCTTCATCAAATGTTTTAGACACCGTTCTGGATTAGGATGATTAACTGTCAGGCTGCTCCATTCATTTTTTACAATTAATGGAGAAATTGTATATAGAAGACTTGTAGTTGTAACAATAACAATAATAAATAATTTAGTTAGCAGAATTTTCTTTTTGGGGGGGTGGGGGGGTGAAGACCCTGACAATCAGCCAGAAAATTAGTGAGGTATCAGGGGTGAAAAGTCAGTGCCTTTACACTCACAGGGATTATACTGCCCTTCCAGCCTGTGCTCATGTGTGTGTGTGTGTGTCTCTCTCTCTCTGTTTCTCTCTCTCTCAGTGTGATGAAGGTGTGCATCTGTAGACCTTTGTAAGTGCCCATGACTCTTATGAGATGGGGTGCCATAAATAGTCCCACTGTCATAATAATTGCCCTCCAAACTCATCTCTTCCAAAACTGTTTTTAAACTGTCATTTTCACAGCCACATCTCTGTCCCCTGTGTTTGTTGCTTGTGTTGTCGTAAAGGACTCTGCACACTCACTTTATGTGGAAGAGATGGAGCTAATGCTATACAATATTATTACATGTCATACCATATTCAGACTGGTGGTTAGTTTTGTTCTGCAGGCACAGCACTTTCCTTTTACCTGTGCTTTTCAAAATTTAGGAGTGCTTATGTTATTACAGCATTTGAAGTGACAAGTGTGTGTGTGTGTGTGGGTATGTGTTCCAGGAGACGTGTGACTTGCTGCGTCGCATCATACGCATCATGCACTTGACAAAACGTCTTCGCACACAACTGCAAGGGGGAGCACGAGAAATCACTAAAGCAGCACAGAGTTTGAATGAACTGGGTGAGCTGCAGTCTCTCTTCTTTTGCACTGAGTGTCTGTATTGAGTTAAAGTGAATCTCTTTTGTTTGACGTTGCCCACCCTGACAAAGAGGGTCTGTTTGCACTCTTCTGCCATTCAGTAGAACCTCATTTAGGACTATTCCTGAAAGGTGAACTTCTGAAGAGAGACTGATTCACATATTTCTTGCTGTTTGTCTTCCTTTTCAGATGCATTTTGTTTAAGAAGAACAAATCTAAGCAAGTTCTAGGGTGCTGACAATTTTATCTTCCGTGTTGCAGACTATGTGTGTGAAGGTATGGACTTGTCGGGTGTGGAGGTGATTGAGGCTGACCGCCGTTTCATCAAGCAGGCCCACAAAGATGTGGAGTCACAGGCGCAGAAAATGCTGGAGCAGGGCATGGAGACACAGGTACAGGACCTTGGGGACACTCAGCACAGACACAGAGCCAGAGTTGGTTTGTTAGTGCATGGACTTTGATACCTCATCAGCCGCATAGGCTTACCTATGTGTGGATGTGAATGTATTTGTTTTAATGTGCAAACATTTCTGTCAAAAGTGTGAACATTTCAGTCAAAAGAGTGCATATGCTAGTTTTCAAGATGCCACTTCAGTCAGAAAAGGCACTGTGTCATTCATGGTCAAACAGCATGCCAGAAGAGTGCCAACAATCACCAGCTTACCAAGCGTAAAGTTATACTAGTGTTACATTCATTTTTATTCACCGTCAGGCTTTTCTGTGCCATTAGACTTATTTTTCTTGTTAGTATTGATTCTAGTCAGAATATGAAAATGAATGTGGATATGGCTGTTTTCATCAATCCATATGTCTCGTGTTGCATATAATTATGACCTGCAAGGATCTTGTCATTCTTACTGTTGGTTTTATTACTGTCCTTGTTGCTGTTCACCCTGATATAACCGTACTGGTTGGTTGGGAGTAAAAAGCCAAGTTTCTACTACTGCTGTTGGTTTATAATCCTGTGTGTATAGTATGAGCAATGATTTATGTGTATTTGTACATCTCTAGATCAGCAAGAACTGATTGTGAGAATAGGCTGCTGCCTAAAATCTCAGTCCTTCAGGAATAAAGTTGTGAGTCTGAGACTGGCAGACAGTTTCTCTTGGATAATAATGTTCTGGGTATGAGACAGGCAGACACTTTTGACATGACACTAGCTGATTGTTGCTGATGACCACTGTTTGTTCCCATCATCTCTCAGAACCAGACGCAGGTGGCCACATCTCTGCAGGTGTTTCACAACCTGGGTGTGTTGGCTGCAGTGGTGGAGCGTGTGGTTAGCAGCTGTTATGACACCCTGCATCGCAGTGTCCGCTCCTGTCTGGACGTCACTGCTCTGTCCCAGCAACAGTCATTTGCCACAGCCAAAGGTGGGGGGGTGTCAACATGGGGGGAGGGGGGGGGGGGGGGCAGAATTGTTTTGTTTTTTACTGCTATATGGGCTAGCATAAGGGAGAGAGCAGTGAATAAAGTGGATGATGTTATTGCCTGCGAAGTCGCATACACAGGACTGTAGCATGAGGTGCAACCAATGAGCTTTTTGTCATATGCTAAAGGCTAGGGTCTGGACCCACTAATAATAATTTAAGTATTTATACAGCGCAAAATCTTGTTCAGAGAGACTAGTGTAAGCATATACATACACACACATGATAATAATATACATTTATCACGTGTTCATCAATGCCCTGAGCACTCACATAATACATATTAACCTAAATATGATATTCAGTGCACACGTACAGTCCCACCAAAACAACCCACACAAAGCAAGATACGGAAAGACAAACACCCCACCTGACCCCCCCAACAAACACAAAAACCACAATGAATTTAAATGTGTATAACATTGATCTGTATCATACATCATGCACACGCACGCACGCACACACACAACCACACACACACACACCACACACACACACCACACACACACACACACACACACACACACACACACACACACACACACACACATAATGATGAATATATTGACTATACACAACTTACAGCCAAGTTTAACAGATGATGGACAGGGACCGCCTGACAGTGAGAAGAAAGGGAAGAACGTTACCAGCCAAATTCACTTCAAAGTCTGTCATTTTGCAGTTGTGAATCCTGCATCTTAACCAGCTTCCAGCCTGGCTGCAGCACCTGTCTTTATCATCTACATTGTGTGATTGTGTGACAGGGGGACCTGGTCGTGCGGCTATGCCAGCACCAGGCAACACTGCAGCTATGAGAGCCAGTCTGTGGACAAACATGGAAAAACTGATGGACAGCATCTACTCTGCTTGTGCCCAGGTCAGAAACAGGGCAGAACATGGTGTTTCTGTGTGTGTGCCAAGGTCAGAAACAGGGTAGATTGTGTGTGTGTGTGTGTGTGTGTGTGTGTGTGTGTGTGCAGGTCAGAAATGGCAAAAAAGTGTCTTTCTCTCTGTGTGTGTGTGTGTGTGTGTGTGTGTGTGTGTGTGTGTGTGTGTGCATGTTGGTGTGTGTGTGTGGGTGTAGGTTAGAAACATTGCTTGAATGTGTCATGTGTTGTTGTTTTTGTGTGCACAACTGCCACAAGACAGAAGCCTTGTAAGATATGTCATGTTTTGGATTTTGTGTGCACAGGTCTGAAGCATTGCAGAAAAGTATTTATTCTGTACATAGGTCAAATGTAGCAGAATTTTATTTTTATTTTTGTATATGTGCTTAGCTGAGAAACATTACAGGAAAGTGTCTCTTTTTGTGTGTGCGTGTGTGTTCGTACAGGTCAGAAACATTGGGTAGAAATCATTTTGGGTATCATTTTGTGAAGCTTTTCTCTCATACACACTAAAGTCTTTGCAAACTGAGCATTATGCCACAGAATATGAAAATAGCATTTGTTTTTTGAACTTCTGAACTGAAGGATGCTTATGCAATAAAGTGGAACCTACTGAGGATAAATTCCTCAAAGACAAAACAATTCTGCTTCAGATAAGAGATTCAAATAGCCCCAGTGCACGTGGCCTTATGTTGTAGTTTCCTTATATCACAGTTGTGTTGAGAACAAACAGCAGAAGGGATTTCTGCTGTATTAGCATGGGAACATCATGACAAACTGTTCTCATTTCATGTAGTAGTCAACAGCTTATGTGCTGCATTTTCAGGTTCAGCGCCATCAGAAAGTGCTGACTAAGAAATGGAAACATGATGAAAAACCGTATTTGTTTGATGTAGTAATGGCTAATAGCTTGTTTGCTGCATTCTCAGGTTCAGCACCTTCAGAAAGTGCTGGCCAAGAAGCGGGACCCTGTCACACATGTCTGCTTCATTGATGAACTGGCAAAGGTGAGGCTTCTTGTACATATCCTCTCTGTGTTTTTATACTTAAAGATTTAGTGTACATTCAAACCAATCTTTTTTCCACCTGTTGGGGGAGGGGGGGGGGGGCAGGAGGTGTCTCCCCCCAAAGGTAACATTTTTAATAAATATTTTCTGTCATTTCAGCACAGCCATGGCAATGTGAACATTATTCAAGAATTCTGGGAGAACGTCACCAGAATGCTCACCAGAGAGTTTGGCGAAGCTGCAGAGTGTAAGTCCCAGTTGTCTGGAATTGTGTTTTGTTGCTGGAAACACTGCAGATTGATAGCACTCAGTTGGAGATGGCTATTTGTGTTTGCCCGTTGTGTACATGTCTAAGGGAGCTCACTACCTGAGGTGGCCAAAGACAGTAAACACCCTTTATTAGGCTTTTAATTAACAAGTGACCACTGGACTTGCTTAACATTTTTTGCAATTTTTGTCACTGTACATCTAGCTTCTTGTGTTGAGCTCAGACATCATACTCTATTGCCATGTTGACAAAATACCTATAATACATACAGATGAGTTGTTTTTCCTTCTTCTTTTTTTGGTGTGTGTGTGTGTGTGTGTGAATGTGTGTGTGTGTGTGTGTGTGTGTGTGTGTGTGAAAAATAACCATTTGTTCACTGCTCTGAAAGAGGCATGTTTGGCAAACACTAGCAAATTGCTTTTTTCGTTTGGCAAACACTAACAAATTGCTTTTTTCATTTGGCAAACACTAGCAAATTGCTTTTTTTCATTTGGCGAACACTAGCTATTTGCTTTTTTCATGTCCCAAAAGGTATTTATTCTTAACCTTTTGTGTGTTTGCCTTTTTTTGGCAGTGAACTACTTTTTTCTTTTTAACCTGTACATTGCCTAGACATTAATTCCATAGTTATCACTGTCATTGAATTTTCTGCTTTCTGTTGCCCTTAGCATCCTCATTCCTAAAGCAAGCTTTCGAGGGAGAGTATCCCAAGTTGCTGCGACTGTACAGTGACTTGTGGCGCCGCCTGCAGCAGTTCTCTCTCACCATGTCCGTCACGCCCAGTGCTGGCGCATCAGAGCTGGTACAGCCAGAAAGTGCAGAGAAAGACCAGGACATCTTTGTGCCGGCTGACAAGGCCAGCACTTCTTATGAGTGAGTTGGGGTTGGTGTGGGGGTGTGTGTAGGAGTGCATGTGGGTATGGGAGTGTGGGCTCTGGAGTGTCTGTGTGGGTATGATGTCCTTGATAATGATTAATTTGACCACCCCAGGACTTGATCTTTCTTACAGATGAGTGAGCATATTTTGCCAGTCAGAGTGTGTTCTGGCACTGACTGATGTTTGCAAAGACAGACAAAATCATTTATGTCTCGCTAATCCTGTTTCAGCTGACTGCATTGATGATGTAACAGTGCCAATGAGAAATAATTTCTAACACTGTTTCACCTGTCACAGTGATGTGTAAGAGAGATTTAAAAAATGAAGTACAAGAATAAATTATCCTGACTTACTTTTTCCTTTGGATTTCAGAAAGCTTGTTTTGTTTTGTATCATGCAAGATTTTCAGTCTCTGTTTGAGGGTGTTTGACTTTTCAGTTCAGAGAAAGCTCTTCGTGAGACTCTTACGGAGTTTGAAAATGCCTACCTGTCCCGGTCACTGTCGCGGCTGTTTGACCCCATCAACCTGGTGTTCACCTCCAGCAACTGTGACCCCCCAACCTCTGAGGAAGTGGACAACATTGTCAAGACCATCAGCAGGTCAGTGTTGCCCACTTTTAGAGGGAGATGTGTGAATTTCCATCCTGTGCGCTTGTTGACATCCGCCAGTCAGTGTTTTATGTCTGTTCACAGAAATGTGATTATGTTGTGTGCTTGTTGACATCCATCAGTCAGTGTTTTATGTTTGTTCACAGAAAGGTGATTATCTTGTGCACTTGTTGACATCCATCAGTCAGTGTTTTATGTCTGTTCACAGAAAGATGATTATCTTGTGCGCTTGTTGACATCCATCACTCAGTGTTTTATGTCTGTTTCATCCATCAGTGTTTTATTTTATGTCTGTTCACAGCAAGGTGATATTTGATTAACTGTTGACACATGGCACAGCGATGTGATATTTGACTAACTGTTGACAAGTGTCACATGATAATGTCTGTGTCATGGTGCAGTATGGAAAAGAGGCAGTTAGATCAGTTGATGCATTTGTATGTGAACATACACAGTTCATTCATCCTCAGACATTTCTTGATGCCACTTATGCAGTTGTGGATGGCTGAGGTTTATTTTGCTTCGGCCGTTGTCAAACCTGTATCGTTCTTCCAGTAGAGTAATGTGCATACTCAGGAAGCCCATGACTGCATACAGAGCATATGACCATGTGGATGTTTTTTCACCAGCAGGGCCCATGTGTATGAGGAGCCAGTACAGTGAATGCTGGCTTGCCTCTAATCCCCATTTGCTCATGAGGCCATCAGTCCAGCCCACCTTCCACTCGCACAAGTCATCAAGCCTCAAAGGAGCTGTTTGCTTCTCTTTATTTTTAGATCAAAAAATGTTCTTCGGTGTCTAATATTCTTGAAGAATTTGTGGTTTTTAATGATGTGTGGGATGGTACTGGTCCATACAGGTGTGTTTTCTCCTCAGCAGTAGACCTCAGTAATGGCAGCATCAGAGTTACCATCTATCATCCATGCATTTTGTCTGTTGTTTGTCATCCATGCATTTTGTCTGTTGTTTGTCATCCATGCATTTTGTCTTGCATTTTGTCTGTTGTTTGACATCCATGCATTTTGTCATTTGTTTGACATCCATGCATTTTGTCTGTTGTTTGTCATCCATGCATTTTGTCTGTTGTTTGTCATCCATGCATTTTGTCTCCTGTGTGTTTTGTCTGTCATTTGTCATCCAATGCCTTTTGTTGGTCATTTGTCATCCATTCATTTTGCCTGTCATTTGTCATCCATTCATTTTGTCCGTCATTTGTCATCCATGCATTTTTTCCGTCGTTTGTCATCCATTCATTTTGTGTGTGTCCTGCCTTCCTGGTTCATGACTGGATCCTTGCTGTATGTTTTTTGCAGTGAGCTACATGTGTCAAGCGTGGACACCAAATTGAGCATTACCATTGCCAAGAACGTGTCCAAAACCATCCAGCTCTTCTGTGTCAAGAGTGAACAACTGGTCAGTCTCTGCCCATTCTTCCATTCTTCAGATTTTTCGCAGCCACACAGACATTCGACAGATTCATGCCACTTTTTGCAGAGCACTAAGCACATTGCATGATAGGCACTACAAAGATGTAAAATAGAAGTTTACTGAGGATGCTGGGCATGTTGTTTCTTCCTGTCCCTTCTTTTCCCCAGCTGTGCTTGTCCAGGTCTCTTCACATCTTTAACTGCCAAAATATGAACAGTGGAAATTCCAGATGTTTTTAGGAGTATAGAAACAGCCACAGTAATGTGTGATATGCAATATATTCAAGATTACTTTATGATCTCGTTAGTGTCTTTCTGTTTGTCTGTCTGACACTGGATAGTAAATGTGATCAACACTGAGTAGTGAGTGCTAAGTTAGAATAAATTTTGATTATGTGGAGACATCTTTGCACAGAAGTGAATGTCGAACTGTGTACAGGTACTTGTATTGTTAGCTTGGTTTCCAGCTGTGCACAGATGGTGAGGCAAGTCAAGTGATTGCAGCACCAACAGCGGGCCAGAGTCGTAACGCTGCCACTGTCAACATGCTCTTCCACTTTCACCAGGCTGTCACCAAGGTAATGCACACACACACACACACACACACACACACACACACACACACACACACACACACACACACACACACACACACACCTGTCAGCCCTTGTCTTGTTCACCCCTCATCTTTTTGCCTTTGTCTTGCTCATCACACACCTCTTTGTCTTGTTCATTACACACCTCTCTGTCTTTGTCTTGTTCATCACATACCTCTTTGTCTTGTTCATTACACACCTCTCTGTCTTTGTCTTGTTCAACACATATCTCTTTGTCTTGTTCATTACACACCTCTCTGTCTTTATCTTGTTCAACACATATCTCTTTGTCTTGTTCATTACACACCTCTCTGTCTTTGTCTTGTTCAACACATATCTCTTTGTCTTGTTCATTACACACCTCTCTGTCTTTGTCTTGTTCATCACATACCTCTTTGTCTTGTTCATTACACACCTCTCTGTCTTTGTCTTGTTCAACACATATCTCTTTGTCTTGTTCATTACACACCTCTCTGTCTTTATCTTGTTCAACACATATCTCTTTGTCTTGTTCATTACACACCTCTCTGTCTTTGTCTTGTTCAACACATATCTCTTTGTCTTGTTCATTACACACCTCTCTGTCTTTATCTTGTTCAACACATATCTCTTTGTCTTGTTCATTACACACCTCTCTGTCTTTGTCTTGTTCAACACATATCTCTTTGTCATTGTCTTGTTCATCACACACCTCTTTGTTTTTGTCTTGTTCATCACACACCTGTTTGTTATTATCTTGTTCATCACACACCTCTTTGTCATTGTTCATCACACACCTTTCTGTCTTTGTCTTGTTCAACACATACTTCTTTGTCCTTGTCTTGTTCATCACACACCTCTTTGTCCTTGTCTTATTCATCACACACCTCTTTGTCTTTGTCTTATTCACCCCACACCCACCTCTTTGCCTTGTTCATCACACGTGCACCTCTTTACCCATGTCTTGTTCATCACAGACCTTTTTGTTCTTGTCTTGTTCATTGCACACCTCTTTGCCCTTGTCTTGTTCATCACACACCTTTTTGTTCTTGTCTCATTCATTGCACACCTCTTTGTCTTGTTCATCACACACATCTGTCTTTGTCTTGTTCATCACACACCTCTTTGTCCTTGTCTTGTTCATGACACACCTCTTTGTCCTCATCTTGTTCACAACTGTTAACATACTTCAGGTGGTGACTGGACTGACCAACTTTCCTGATGAGGCGAGAGTCAGCGTGGAAGCATCACTGGAGGTAAGACTTCATCAGTACCAACACCCATATGTGTTACCAGTGGGAACGGTTTTGTTCTGCTGAAATGAACTGCATGTGTGCTATACACAGACACCAAAAGTGAAGTTCTTACTGTAAGTATCCTTTACAGTTAGACTGCAGGCTCATCATGCACATGACACTGTACTTATACAGGAAGAGAGCTGCATTGCTGTTCACAATTTCTGAGAAGACTGACATGGAGGAGGAGAACATGGAGGAGGCTGAATTTTCTGATATGATCCTTGTAAGTTGTATGATCCTTTGCCAAAACATCTGGTATGATCCTTTGCCAAAACATCTGGTATGATCCTTTGCTAAAACATCTGGTATGATCCTTTGCCAAAACATCTGGTAAGAGCCTTTGCTGAAACATCTGGTATGATCCTTTGCCAAAACCTCTGGTATGATCATTTGCTGAAACATCTGGTATGATCCTTTGCCGAAACATCTGGTATGACCCTTTGCCAAAACATCTGGTATGGTCGTTTGCTGATCCAGCAGCCTCTTTCAGTTGCTTGGGTCAGTTTACAGTGCAACTTGTTTGACCTCATTATTTGGGAGCAAGTGTGACTGCACCAAGAGTTGACATGAGACTGTGGCTGGCATGTCTGGGCTACCCTCATAGTGGAATTCGAAAACTGTCTTGAATATGAAACGTCTTTGGTGAGGGGTCCATTTACACTTACAGTGTACCAGAAAGAGTAAAGAGTCTGATCATATTTCATTTCTTGTTCTTATCACCATTTATCTTGTTTTCCATATAATCTGTTTGTTGCTTATTTAATGTTAGGGCTGTTCTGATATGGGCCATTTTAGCTTGTACTATTCTGTTTTCAGTGTATTGTTGTGAAAATAAACAATAAACTGTTTAATCCAAGAGTAACGAATTTGTTCAAAAAGTGGTCCAGAAACAGGGGAGATCCTTATAGTCAGGGGTTGAGTGATGTGGAAACATGAAGGGAATAGTATCAGGGGGAAAAAAGTGGTCCTAAAGGACGGGTGGTCTCATCAGGGTGGTCTTTCCAGAGGGATTCTACTGTAGTTAAAGGTCTCTTTCTTGGCTGCTTGCAGAAAGTGGTCCAGCTGATGGGGGCAGCCATCACACCTCTGCTGTCATCCCTGAGCGATGCTCTGGAAGCCATCATTCTCACCATGCACCAGGAGGACTTCTCTGGGTAACTGGCACAGCTCCCCTGACTGCCCATCACAAAGCACTGTGTTCACCAGGCTGTCGTGAAGCTGTCAGCACCCACCTCCCCAGGGATCCATGATGCTTTCTTCAGATGAAAGCCATGATAGAGTACAGGCACACTCTGCACATGCCAAACACTGACAGCCGTACTCATAGAGTACAGGCACACTCTACACATGCCAAACACTGGCAGCCATACCAATAGTACAGGCGCACTCTACACATGCCAAACACTGGCAGCCATACCTTTTGTTTGGACAAATGAAAATACTGCACACCCTGATAGGAATGGGTAACTAGATTTTCAAAGAGAGAGAGACACAGTGTTAACCTACCCACCACCTCATATGCTTGTTATTTTGAACGTCTCATATAAGTTTACCTGTTTGACGCTCCCCCCCAAAATATTGTGTTGTTGTATGTTGGTATGCTTTCATTAATAAACAACTGTTTAGGAATGGGTAGTGCTGCCCTTGCAGCTGCTGTGCCATACCTGGTAAGGTGACCCAAATTTCCCACAAGGGACAATGAAATACTAAAAACTAAACAAGAAAGCAGTGGTTGCAATAAAGCTTAAAGTGTTTATACTTGTTTGGGTGAGTGTGTCTTGGTTATGACCCAAAGCTTTTTGTTCTTTTCTCAAACCAAACTTATTTACAGGCACACACACACACACACACACACACACACACACACACACACACACACACACACATATGCAGAATACATGCTTCCTTCCATTGGCATCTGTAACAGTGTTTGGTCCTGTGTATGTGGAGCATACAGAAACATATGTTAACATGAAGCTCAGCTTCCAAGGGAAGGTTAAAAGTACATCTTCATGGGTAAAAGTAGTTTTGCTTTGCATTTGCTTGTTTCTGCTTCCAGGATGTTCTTCTCTTGACAGTAAGGTTTTAATTCAGCTGTTGGTTTAATGTCATATTGATTATCCATCGAAGAAGCTTATCATGTGTAGCCTATTATGTCCAGCCTATCATGTGTGGCTTATCATGTGTAGCCTGTTATGTCCAGCCTATCATGTGCGGCTTATCATGTGTAGCCTGTTATGTCCAGCCTATCATGTGTGGCTTATCATGTGTAGCCTGTTATGTCCAGCCTATCATGTGCGGCTTATCATGTGTAGCCTGTTATGTCCAGCCTATCATGTCCAGCTTATCATGTGTAGCCTGTTATGTCCAGCCTATCATGTCCAGCTTATCATGTGTAGCCTGTTATGTCCAGCCTATTATGTGCGGCTTATCATGTGTAGCCTGTTATGTCCAGCCTATCATGTGCGGCTTATCATGTGTATCCTGTTATGTCCAGCCTATCATGTGTGGCTTATCATGTGTAGCCATTCAGACACCAAGTGCATGCGTCACATCCCGTGTGTGTGAAGGAATGCAGGAATGATCCATTGTGTACGTGAACAGATGAACCCCATAAGAAAGCCGAGTGGATGCCCCTGCTCCTTGTTCACAAAGAAGCAAAGTAACCATCCTTTGTGTCTGTGAACAGACCAGCCCCTCATGGAAACCAAGCAGATGCCCCTTGCTCCTTGTTCATGAAGGAGCTGCAAGGTTTTGTGTCACGCTGTCAGAGCGACTACCTGTCCCAGTTCCACTGCAGGGACTTCATCATGGACAAGTAAGTCTGGGCTGCAATCTTCTATATCTTCTTCCATACAGTGACCTAGCTCCTTCATCATATTGAAGAGTATGTCACTGTTATCATTTGTAGCTTATCATGTGTAGTTTACCACATGTGGCCTGTAGCTTATCGTGTGTAGCTTTGTGTTACAAACCCTTGTTTAATTTTTCTTGTAGCTCTTTGCACTAATTTGTTTATGAGCAGTAAATCTTTTCAAGGTAAGGAAGTCCAAGTGATCTGTTACTAAAGTTTGAGTTTATCAATTTATTTTGTCAGTTACTGATTTTGTTTAAATGATTTATACTTAATTTTGGATGTGTGTCTATATAATTATGATGTGTGTAAGTGTGTGTGTGTGTATATGTGTGTGTGTGCATCTGTCTGTGTGTGTGTTTGTCTGTGTGCATGCATTCTTGTGTATATGTGGCTGTGGTTGAGGTGAGTAACTGTGCATCATTTCTTCTTCTCCCAAATACCTGACCGGGCTAATATAGTGGAGAGTCTTGATCCAATGAGACTTATAAGCTGTATAGCAGCTTTGGTCCTTTCCATTAAACTGTCCTTTATTCAGTGTCCTTCTTTGACCTTGCAGTCTGTTAGTGGTGGCCCGTCGCTGCGTGCAGCTGTTTGTGCGTCACGCCAGCTTGATCCGACCGCTGGGGGAGGGGGGCAAGCTGAGACTGGCTGCAGATTTTGCCCAGATGGAGATGGCCATTTCTCCCTTCTGTCGACGTGTGGCAGACCTGGGCCGGGACTACCGCATCCTGCGTGCCTTTAGGTAGGGTGCTCTTTTATTTGGTCCCAGTTAGCTTAACCATAAACAAAGCTGAAGAAAGTTTTTTGTAGCATTGAGAAATGGATAAGTGCGTGTGTTTATTTCAGTATATCTCTAGTCTCAATTTGATTTATTTCCAGTGAGTGAGGAGAGGTGCAGAAGAATATTCATGATGATTATTGTTATTATGATGTACATAGAGAGTTGATGGTCTTTTGAAACTGATGTCACTTATACGTAGATTCAGATCATTTGGTAAGACTTTGAAGCTTGTGCTCACTGTCATCTAGGCCAAAAGTGAACCAACTGAAAGCTAAGCTTTTTTCCCATTTCATTCAAAGATGGTGATTGTTTCTAATCTTGTCATGTTATTTGCATGTCCACAGACCCCTGCTGTTCCAGACTGTGGAGCACGTGTCCCAGAGTCCTGCTCTAGGGGAGATCATTCCCTACAGCTGTGTGCTGCACTTCCTGTTTGCTAGGGCACCCTCAGAACTCCGATCTCCTCATCAGGTATACAGCTGCTTTCTGGCCTGCTGTGTCAGTTGGCAGCTATGGAGAGACAAAAAATACACTTATCTCTGACAGTGAGATCAGCTGATGCCAGTGGCAGGTGTTTGCAAATTCTAAGTTAAGTGATGTTCAACTTCTGCACAGTTGAGCTGAAACATGGAGCAGGCGTCTTTGAGACCTATTTTTGATTTATTCGTTTGTAAGAGAATAATTTTAAAGACAGGCTGTGTCTGCTGGAAGAGGGAAGAACACTTGGTATTGCAACAGGCAGCTTTATGGTGTGGAGGGCTGCCCCTTAACTTTTGTCATCAAGATGAATATCCAACAGCTGTGTACATTTGGGTTGTTTCCAACCTTTTAGTAATTGCTGTTTGGAACTGAACACTTTGAAGATGAGGAATTTATGGCCTTGTTGGTCCATCCAGATACAACAGTCTGATTACAATTTGAACAAAAATCACAAAGTGCTGATTTGTGTTGGAATTTGGAAAATTTACTGAGTTTCTGGCGTTCTTGCCAGTTTGGTTTCTGCAGATCTGTAGACTGATCCATTGGATTTTGTGTCTGTTTTGTAGCAAGGAACACCAGCACACAGCAGGAAAGGGACAAGTAGGCCTGAAAACAAAAGAAACAGAGTTTGTTCACAACCTGGCCAAAAGCATAAAAAAGCTGCGTAAAGTTCAGTGTTTGCAGAGAGTAGTGGCCATCTGAGTCATCCTACCATTGTTCAGTGGTAAGTGGTGAAACAAGAATTCAAAAGCCAAAAGTAGGCTGTTGAAATGTTTGTGAATTACATGGATACAAATGGTCCCCAGCATGATGCAAAGCACCATTGGTCCTAAAAATGAAGTTCGTGTACAGTCTGAAAATGAGAGGGAAATGGGCAGACCTTGAACTTTGTCTATGCATGTATGCACTGGATGCTTACCTGAACTGTGTGCAGGTGTCTGACTGGTCAGTCAGTCGCTACTCACAGTGGCTGGACGATCACCCCTCGGAGACGGACCGTCTTCAGTTTATCAAGCAAGTTTCTCTTTCATTGCTTTTTCTTAGAGCTTGCTTTTCATTATGCAAGTGTTCTTTATGTGTGTTTCTTGCTATGAATATGTTTCTTTGTTGTTGTTGGTTGGTTGTTTTTTGCTATCTGACTCAAAGTATTTAAACACACCAAAAATGAAAAAGAAATGCTTTTTTAATAGGACAATAACAACAACAAATCTGCAGATTTTCAGCTTTCGTCCTCATGATGAACTGTTAAGGTTCTGGTACATACACACACACAAAAAAAGATTTAAAAAATAAAAAAAGGTAAAAAATAAAAATGTAATCGCTTGAGGTTTTTCCTACATGGCATTCAAACTTTTGTTTTGCTTTGGCCAGTTCCTGTTGTGTGGTTTTATTTTTTCTGAACACTGCCAATCAGCTTTGTTTACAATTGTTCCCAAAATCTGCGTAATGGTGAGCATTTGTCTGGGCACTAGGTCTACAAGTTTAACTTCACCTTTTTTCCTGGAGACTGCATGGGCTGTCATTGATACAGCCTACAGACATCAAGCTTTGATGTAAGACAGGATGTATTTTACGTTGTTTTTGACAGGGGTGCTTTGGAGGCGTATGCCAAGCTGGTGCGACAGCGACAGAGCAAAGAGTACGCTCCAGTCTATCCGCTCATGCTGGACCTGCTGCAGAAAGGACTTTCGCTGGCAGCTTGAGAGCTTGTTTTTGTCATCACCACTTCAGCCTCTGTCCCAGTCAAGCTTGTGTCCGACAACACCCAGCCTGTGCTTATCCATCACTCCACCTCAGCCGTTGACACGGGCAAGCTTGCCTCATTCAGTTACCTCTGCTACAGCCAAGCATATCAGTCATCACCTCTGCCATATTCAGAGCTTGAGTCAGTCAAACATGTCTTAACCATCAGTCCACTTCAACAAACACACGCAGCCATGTGTCATCCATCGCTCCGCATCAACCTGCGTCACAACCAAGCAGCCATCGTTCCGCATCCATCTCCACCACAGCCAAGCCAGTCAGTGGGACGTCAGTCGAGCGGATGCAGCTGAAAGCTCTCCCTCAGGTGTGTTGCAGTGCCAGAGACTGTCTGCCAGATGCCAGACTGCAGCATACACATCTGTCTCACTGGTGACATACACATAATGACCCTTCAAGGGAGGAGGGGTGGGCCGGGTGCAGGTTTGTTTTGTGGGAACTGTTCTGCGATTGTGGACTGGATGGTACTGTTCCTTGTGGTGGTGGCCTCTGGTCAGGCCTGTACAGTTCTGGTGTAAAGAGCCTGCTTGGAACAGAACCAAGAAGTGTTGGGTTGAGCAGGATATATTTATGGGTGATGTCAGCATTTGATTTCCTCAGCAATTTGATTATTTAAGTGTGGTTGATTGTTTACAGAAGGTTACAACTGTGATTGTAAATTTATGTTCCTGCAACAGATTGTTTGCACTGTTTTCTCTTCTTCTTTTTTTTTTAGATTGTGGGTAATTGTTATTATTATGGTTTTTATTAGCTTGATGCTGTTGATAACATTGATGTATTCCTTTGTTGCTGAGATCTTGTTAATCCTAGTGCCTGCAGTAGCCTGCTGTAGTGAGTGTCAAGTCACTACATACCATAGCCCTGTATGCAATACATTCCACACAAGTGGGGATTGCAGTGGGATGGGAAGGAGTTCTTTTCATGTCGTGTCATACTGAATCTCACTGTGAGTGCATGGTTGTGTGATCATATATGTGTGCATACATGTGTTTCTGCAAATATACCTGCATCTGTACATGTGACTTCTGTTCAGCAAATGCAGTTGGATGATTTTGCCACAGGTGGAGATCTGAACTGTGGAAGAAAGAACAAAGAAACAAAATAGCTGTGTGTGCATGTGTAATGCAGTACATGAGCTTGATTCAGGGTGTGTCTGTGTTTGCGTAATGCTGTAGGCTTGAGTCATCTCATGAACAGGTCAGTATTGATGATGGTTTCATAGGAAGAAATGTCAGTTTTTGTTGAATGAAAGTGTGTATGTATGACCTTCCAGGTTAATCACTGTACAGCTTTCAAAGGGCACTTGAAGAAAGAATATGTAATTACCAGTATGTTTTGGTGTGATCTCCGTTAATGGACATGTTGGTGGTTTGTGGGAATGTTGTGGGAGGCAGAGGGGATGTTGCTGAATTGGTACAACCTCAGTTATGTGGGTTATGACAGTATTTTTGGTCGTTAGCATAATTTTAAAGTGCTCACAGATGATGCCTGCTTTGTATTCTGCCTTTTGATATAGAAAGGCTTGAAAAATGTGTTGCTATAGTGTTTCATTATTGCACCTCTTCTCAGAGTTGCAAAAAAGTTAAGTAAAACATTAATTTGTAGTTGTTGTTTTTTAGCTTTTTTTTATGCTTTATTAATGTGGAGTTTCATTGACTGGACATCATTTTCTGTTGAAATGAAAAATATTTTATTTATGAATCAAAACCAAAAATAATTCTTTAGTATGTGTTAGATTTTTTGTTTGCTTGTTTGTTTGTCTACACATTAAGTGTGTTTGTGCACAGACCACTGTCCTGCAGCAGTGGAAGCATGCACCACATCATAAATTATGTTGGGTTATGTAGGACGCTTGCAAAAAAACAAAAACTTTCAACTTAAAAAAAGAAATGTGTGTTGGGATGCTGGGGGGGGGGGTTGACACAAACATTTTAATTTGAATTTTTTCTTTTAGTCTCTACCACCTGCTGGACAGAGCTCGAGATAGGCCAGTTCCTTAAGACAAACTGTCTGAGATTGGTGAATTACCTCTTGCTCACAGAAGTTTGTCTTCAAGCAGAAAGCGATATAAAGAAAGTATGTGATTCATTTTGTCTTGAGCAGAAATTCATCTTGAAGGAATTTGTCGCCATGGTATTTGTTTAGGAAAGTAATTCTTGGCATTATATTCTTTAAGAACTTTGAATGAGTGCATGCTTTTTCAGTCTGAAAACAAAACACACATGAACACTCAGAATGATTTGATGAATGATAATGTTTTATTATAGTCAATAAAAAATTAAATATCTTGAGGCTGATAGTGGAATAAAGGCTGATAATAGAGGAAAGACGCAGGACAAACATTGATAACACCTGACACACAGCTCCTGCAGTGCCCACAAATTGAATAGGATATTGGGTGTCTTATTATTTTACATGAAGCTGACCTGCGTAATCAACAGTAATATTTAAATGGGGTCAGCAATGACCACAAAACACCCTGTTCTAAAACAAGGTACACAGTTAAAACCATACAATTTGAAACAGACACACACACACCCCTGCCTGATGCACAGTTCAGTGAGTAGCTAAACTGTGGCATTCCAAATTTATTGATAATAAAGTGAAGAAATTTTGCAATGAAGAACAATGCAAACAGTTCAAACTATTACAATCATTTTGCAGTTATTGCACACATTCCTACATTAAAAATGACATTTACACTCATCACATTCTTTATCACTCGTATAATGTGCAGAATAAAATGAATCCATTCTACATGTGTGCAATCTTTTGTTGTTATTGCAATGTTAACATAGATGTGGTATCACAGTATCATTTGATGGGAAATGCATCCACATCATTAAAAGGATATGCCGTTTGGGGTTAACTGCATGTTAATGAATTGAAACAACTTGTTGTCCATTAACTATTTTCTTTGACAATCCAGATTCTTCACAGACTGCTTAGCAAAGTAATTTGTTTATATAAACACTTGCTGAGCGCCTCATCTGGAGATGAGCCCTAAGCACTCCACAATGGCAACCATAGCACTGTTCTTTGCATCTGCTCCTGTGCTCTAGTTGTATGCAACTCTGAGTGACTAGTTTTACACACAGTGTTTTGTGTGTCCACTAAAGTGGTTATAGCGCTGCCTAGTTGCTACATGAAACTGCTGCCATCTCAGTGCAAGGTCTGTGTACACTACACACAACCATGCATCAGTTCAGTTCACAGTATCACTTTACTCGAAGCCACATGTGTAGGATGCATGTGTGTTTAGCTGTAAACTGCCACTTGCACTTTTTGCACACTGACAGGGATCTTCTGCATGCGACTGCAGATAATGCAGATATTATCAATAGAAAAACTATGACAGTTGTAACCAAGCAAAACAGCAGTGCGGTTGAAAGCCATCACAAGAGTGTGTGATTTTTGTTAAAATCTTTTTATATTATTATTAATCTTGTCCATAGATGCATGTAAGAGTAGTCCAGATGATGCAGAACACCACACTGTATATCTACTCATTTAGCTACAATATAAGAGTGTACCTGTGGCTGAACAGATTAGAGTTGGCAGTTTCCCTTTTGTTTGCTATAGACGTCTTTAACACTAAGCAGTCTTTGAAATGGTACTAGATAGGACCGAAACTCAGACGTTTGTGTGTGTGTGTGTGTGTGTGTGTGTGTGTGTGTGTGTGTGTGTGTGTGTGTGTGTGTGTGTGTGTGTGGTTGTTGTTGTGAAGACGTCCAAGCCAGCTGTCTGCCTACAGTTCTGCCTTCAGCAGGATGTGCACAGCGAAGGTGAGGCCGAGGACACAAGAGGTGGAGAAGACATCTAAGCCAGCTGTCTGCCCATTAGAAGTGCAATCAAAAGCGTTGTTCTGGAACCGGCCCCTGCAGGACCTCGGTCGCTTGCCCTTGGCTTTGAGCTCAAGCTCGATCGGGTAATGGTCACTTACTTTCAGAGTCTGACGAGAGTTTAAAAAAAGAGATTGGAACATCATAAACATTTAGGCAAGAATAAGTCGAATCCCAAGTTAAATTCTGTTGGACAGGGTTACGAGGAAATGTGTGTTGCATGTGCGTGTGTGTGATGTATGTGAGTATAGTGTGATGTGTGTATGGTGTGTGTGTGTGGTGTATGTGTGTGTATGTGAGATGCCTGTGTGTGTGTGGCGTATGTGTGTGTGTGTGTGGTGTATGTGTGTGTGATGCATGAATGTATGTGTGAGCAGACATGCAGGCATGCATGCACTTGCAGGATTAACAGATAGTACTGAAGGTGATATTTATTTGATGTTCTGTATTTTGTGCACACAAGCTGTGCAGAAGGTCTTTGATGTTCTGGACTTACCTGCTCCTTGGTCAGATTGTAGGCAGTTGCGAAGTTGAAGGGCTTTGCGCTGTTTGCTTTCACTGCAGCCCGCAGTTTTTTCCCGGAGATGATGAATCTGTAACACAGGTTTGCCGGACTGGTGAGATGAGAAGAAAAAAAATGACTCGCCCTAGATCCATGTGACAGATTATCCTGTACCATTGGAACGCGTTGCTGATTCACAAATTTGGATGAGGTGGTCAAATTGTTCATGCGTTAGAGCTGTAAGGGCCTTTTTAGGGTGGAGACGGGTGACAACACATGAGTAGTCTTTTTTATGCATTATATACAGCAAGTGTCATAACATATACAACAGCTTCATACCTGTCGTAAGCACGTCCTGTTATGACAGTGGTCCGGGCATCGTCGCCGAGGGGCCACCAAAACATCTTGTTCTGGCGAATGGGGATTGTCGCCCAGTCGCTGGCTTTCACGTAGTGAATATCGGCGTTGAGGTCGCCGAGGATGATGATGTCGGTGGTGTTCCAGGCGTCGCGGACTGTTTGGTACACCCGGGATAAGGCCTGCAGTTCCCGCACAGCTTCGCTGGGTTTGGAGTGCAGCCCGACCAGCGTCAGGTCCCCTGTTGGGGACAAGGACACCGCCCGGCGGCCAGTTACGGAATAATGATCGTGGATACTTCCAGCGCTGAACCTGCACAGGCCCCAAGCGCTTACACATTCTTTAAATGCACATATTTTCAAAATTCAACGCACGTGTCCAGAGAGGCTTGACTGAGTTCAGACAGGCTTCAATGGGTTCAGACAGGTTTGAATGGTTCAGATCGGCTTGAATGCGTCCAGAGATGCTTGAATGAGTTCTGAGAGGTTTAAAGAGGCTTGACTGAGTCTAGACAGGCTTGAGTGTGTCCTGTGAGGCTTCAATGTGTCCAGTGAGGCTTCAATGTGTCCAGTGAGGTTTGGATGAGTTCAGAGAGGTTTGAATGAGTTCAGAGAGGTTTGAATGAGTCCATCTGTTGATCTCATACCGCCACGCGGATAGCAAAATCGAACGATAAACGGTGGTCTCTCGAACAGTTTCTTCCAGGGCGGGCTGCCTTCATAAACGTCCAGCACTGCTACATCCAGGTCCCTCCTGCAAACAGATCAATGATGAAAGTCAGGCCAGTGCCCCCTTCTTCTCCTCCAAGTTTCTTTCAATAATTCATTTTCTTCTTCTTCTTCTTCTTCTTGTTTTTATTTTTATTTTTAGCCTGAGTATCTCTTTTTTTTAAAGTGTGTGTGTGCGTTTATGTATATGTTTTTGTGTGTGCGCGCGCGTGCGTGCGTGCGTGTGCGTGTATGTATGTGTGTGTTTCACTCCGAAATGACCTTTCTAAAAACCCAAAAGATACCTCTCACCTCCCCCCCCCCCTCCCCCCCCCCCCCTCCCCCACTTCCTTCGCTACGAAAAATGGGTGTATATGACCCTCGCGCGCCGAGACTAGGGGCTGCAAGACTCCAACACTCGCAACAGGAAGGACTGTATGTGTACTGTAGGCTGTATGTGTTGTGCGCCTAATGGAAAGTATGTGTACTACAGGCTGTATGTGTTGTGCGCCTAATGGAAAGTATGTGTACTACAGGCTGTATGTGTTGTGCGCCTAATGGAAAGTATGTGTACTACAGGCTGTATGTGTTGTGCGCCTAATGGAAAGTATGTGTACTACAGGCTGTATGTGTTGTGCGCCTAATGGAAAGTATGTGTACTACAGGCTGTATGTGTTGCGCGCCTAATGGAAAGTATGTGTACTACAGGCTGTATGTGTTGTGCGCCGAATGGAAAGTATGTGTACTACAGGCTGTATGTGTTGTGCGCCTAATGGAAAGTATGTGTACTACAGGCTGTATGTGTTGTGCGCCTAATGGAAAGTATGTGTACTACAGGCTGTATGTGTTGTGCGCCGAATGGAAAGTATGTGCACTGTAGGCTGTATGTATGTGCGCCGAATGGAAAGTAAGTGCACTGTAGGCTGTATGTGTTGTGCGCCGAATGGAAAGCATGGGTTTTTACAGCCCGTGGATAGATGTCACTGAGAAGTGAGCGACTGCCAGTGAAACAGGTCCAGCCGTGAACTATATGTAAGTCCTTGGGTCCAGAGCTAAGTGACGATCCCTAATAAGCCGTGTGTGGCTTCTGTGGACGTTAACCCCTTCATTGCCATGATGTCATTTGAAAACGACCCGTAAAAGTGCGGAAT
>OY757547.1:21724635-21747906 GCA_963584105.1 Alviniconcha strummeri
CTTCGGAGACTTTATGTGCATTTGTGGAGGATGGATGCTGTTACGCAGGGAGCGTGTGGCTGAGGGCAGTCCCCACATAGCCATGCGGTGCATAACGCCTTTTGGATATAATAATAATAATCTATAGCTTTGGTGTTCTTGCTGGTGTCACTGTATAGTGTCTGACACAGCCCAAGCAAAGACAGGATGGACAGTATAATATGCACACTATGTCTAGACATATAAAAGCGTTTGATGAGAGGGATATATGACCTCATATTGTTTTTTCTCTAACAAAATTTAAGCTGACATCAAAATACTCGTAAATCAATGTATGTACCTGCACACCAATGTCCACAAGGGTAAGACTTGACTTTGGGTGCTTGCCGCAGGGCTGTTTACACACATTAACACTGACCAGGCAACAAGCTGGGCTGTTTACACACATTATCACTGACCAGGCAACAAGCTGGGCTGTTTACACACATTATCACTGACCAGGCAACAAGCTGGGCTGTTTACACACATTAACACTGACCAGGCAACAAGCTGGGCTGTTTACACACATTAACACTGACCAGGCAACAAGCTGGGCTGTTTACACATTATCACTGACCAGGCAACAAGCTGGAAAGACCTGGACGGGTAGGCGTATCGGTGTGGACATATGTCTGAACTCAGTATGTCTAGGTACATCAATGTGTTTGACAATAGGCAAATCTAGCTTCACACGTTTATGGTCAAGACTGGCTGAACATTCGCTTACGCCACTTACGTTGACAGACGTTATAGCTGCCATCCGAAATTAAATCAACGTGTTGTATGTGTGTACTTACCCGCCGCATTCAAGCAGAGCAGAGAAATCTACGAGAAGCAGTTACTTGTCTTCCTGCAGACTAACTGGTCTGGAAATCCCACTGCTCTGCTCTGTCAGATTACCTTCCGGTTGCGAGCAGACAGTCACGGTGTTTTCTGTTTCGCTTACAGTGTCACTGTCACTGTTTTCCCGTTTTGTGTCCCCTGTCACCGTGCCTGAAACCCAGTCTCCGTTCGGGGTGTTACACTAAGTGGCGCAGCAGGTCACCTAATAAACGTTTACCGGCCGCCCTTGTGCACCTGTGGTAGGGTGTAGGAGCCACCCAGTATCTGCAATGGCAGTCTCCATGCTCCCTTCTATTGTGGTGACCTCAGTCTCCCTGCTCATTGTTATTGTGATGACCTCAGTCTCCCTGCTCCCTGATGTCGTGGTGACCTCAGTCTCCCTGCTGTCGTGGTGACCTCAGTCTCCCTGCTCACTGTTACTGTGGTGACCTCAGTCTCCCTGCTCCCTGCTGTCGTGGTGACCTCAGTCTTCCTGCTGTCGTGGTGATCTCAGTCTTCCTGCTGTCGTGGTGATCTCAGTCTCCCTGCTCACTGTTATTGTGGTGACCCCTGTCTCCCTGCTGTCGTGGTGATCTCAGTCTCCCTGCTGTCGTGGTGACCTCAGTTTCCCTGATGTCGTGGTGACCCCTGTCTCCCTGCTGTCGTGGTGATCTCAGTCTCCCTGCTGTCGTGGTGACCTCAGTTTCCCTGCTATCGTGGTGATCTCAGTCTCCCTGCTCACTGTTATTGCGGTGACCCCTGTCTCCCTGCTGTCGTGGTGATCTCAGTCTCCCTGCTGTCGTGGTGACCTCAGTTTCCCTGCTGTCGTGGTGACCTCAGTCTCCCTGCTGTCGTGGTGACCTCAGTCTCCCTGCTGTCGTGGTGACCTCAGTCTCCCTGCTGTCGTGGTGACCTCAGCCTCCCTGCTCACTGTTATTGTGGTGACCTCAATCTCCCTGCTCCCTGCTGTCGTGGTGACCTCAGTCTCCCTGCTCACTGTTATTGTGGTGACCTCAATCCCCCTGCTCCCTGCTGTCGTGGTGACCTCAGTCTCCCTGCTCACTGTTATTGTGGTGACCCCAATCTCCCTGCTCCATGCTGTCGTGGTGACCTCAGTCTCCCTGCTCACTGTTATTGTGGTGGCCTCAGTCTCCCTGCTCCCTGCTGTCGTGGTGACCTCAGTCTCCCTGCTCACTGTTATTGTGGTGGCCTCAGTCTCCCTGTTCACTGTTATTGTGGTGACCTCAGTCTCCCTGCTCCCTGCTGTTGTGGTGACCTCAATCTCAGTCCATGCGCCTGCCCCTCCTTAACCGGGGTTGAGAGGACCAGGTTTTCAACGCCAGACAGTCGGTCGACACTGACAGAAGGACTGACGAAGGAACGTTGAGGTGGGGCTCTTTCTGGACGGGACACTCACTCGCGTTACTCTCGCTGTGTGGTCAGTAGGGGGCGTGGTAGGTCGTGCCTTGGACACGCTGAATCAGAACAGCGGCCATAACCAGACACACTCCAAGTGACCCGACAGCAGTTGGGGATCTGCCTATCTTTAACATCTTCTCCCGTGAAACTAAGGATGAGAAATACCTCTGAAGACAATAAAAGAGGCAAAGACAGCGTAACAAGAAACAACAGCCAACAAACAGACAAAAACAACAACAAAAAGCGAGGAGAAGAAGAAGAAGAGAAAGACGCGAAAACAAGAAACAAGACATCATCAGCAGCAACAAAACATTGCGGTTTAAGTTGTCGAGGCATAGTTAATCTTTTTAATCTAAGCATATTTATAGTTTTTAATTTAGATTGCGCATACTGAGTATGTCTTTAATAGATTCAGACTATATGCTTACAGCGGAATTTCAGTTTACTAGAATGGTGATTTCGTTCAATAAAGGAAAAGAAAAAAGGAGGAAGAAGAAAAACAAAAGAAGTTAAAAAGAAGGGGGCGGGGGGCGGGATTAAATGGTGGTTTTCGAGGAAACGTGTGTGTGTGTGTGTGTGTGTGTGTGTGTGTGTGTGTGTGTGTGTGTGTGTGTGTGTGTGTGTGTGTGATCATTCCTATCATGTTTGTTCTGTAGACGGTTCTCTTTCACAAACTCTCCGCCACGATTGAGAGTTTGACACAAAAACAAACAAAAACTGTAATAAAGATACCATATTGAAACGAAAGCTAAGTAGTTGCCATTCTCTTCACTAACATTCATCACTATCATCAGTCACCATCATTCGGACCGAGACGGGGGTGGGGGGGGGGGGGGGGTTATTGAGAGACCGAGGTGGTTACTGTGTTTGTGCGTGCGTGCGTGCGTGTGTGTGTGTGTGTGAGAGAGAGAGAGAGAGAGAGAGAGAGAGAGAGAGAGAGAGAGAGAGAGAGAGAGAGAGAGAGAGAACTCGAGCAAGAAAAATAAAAAAATGAAAAAAGCACGTAGATCAGATCATAAATCACAGTAGGTGTTTAATAATTCAAGGCAGTGCTGCATTCACACACACACACACACACACACACACACCGTCACACACACACACACACACACACACACACACACACACACACACACACACACACACACACACACACACACAGTGCGGTAGCAACAGTAAATCGCGAGAGACAGAGACAGATCCAGAGAGACAGAGACAAAGAGACTGAAGATCATTTTGGAGCGTGTTTTGCGCTATGGTTCTGTACTGTCCTTCTGCGCCACCCAGTTCACATCGAGAGCAGAGACGTGGTGGTCCAGAGGGACGGGGCCGAGAGGGGGGGGAGACTGTTCGGGAAAACCTTGAGTCACGCAGAAATTCAGTAGCTGTATTTAAAAATAAAGTCCATCGTTTTCATGTGCTGTGCATCCGGATCCAGGGGTGGCTCAGTCCTAGTTTCTGTATACGTGACGTGACGTAAGAGGCCTCATTTAGATAGTTGAGCATACTGAGATGTCTGTTATTCAGTTTCTATGCTTACAGCGGAATTTGAGTTCACTAGCGGAATGGCGGAAACAAAACAAAAAAAGCCGAAAAGAAGTATAAAAGAAGCCGGAAGAACAAAACAACAAACAAAAACAAAACAACAAAAAAGGGGGGAGGGGGTTAAATTGCGGTTTAGAGGAAACGTGTGTGTTATTCAGCACGGTATGTATGTGTGTCAGTGTCAGTGTGTGTGTGTGTCAGTGAGTGTGTGTAGTGCAGTGTGTCAGTGTGTGTCAGTGTGCGCGCGCGCCTTAAACAGTCTGAATAGTGTGAATAGCCTCTATGCACAAGATTTTGCGCTAGTATATTTCTGACAGTCAGCGTTTTATCAAGGTTCCAGGCAAGATCAAAACTTAAAGAGATAGACTGACTGAGGAGGGAGGTGGAGCTGGACCTTCAAGTTAGCCCAGAAGAGATCATGAGTAGGGAGGTGGAGCTGGGCTGCGAAAGTTGGACGTCTTTTGCTTCGAGTTGTCCAAGTTGTTCGTCAACAGCAGTGCAACGGACATTGTCTTTGTGACTGTCCAAGCACAGCAGATGAGTGAAACAGCAACTGCGCAGTGCACAAGTCACTGTCGCTGGGCAATGGCGAGGGGACACCGCCTTAACACTTCCATTGTTCTGGCGGCGGTCCACGGTCTCTCCGGTCTTTTTTGGGCGGCATCCGCGGTCGAGCCTTTACTCTTTCATCCCCTTCCCACTCTGTCCCCGTCCCTAATAAGCCATCTCGCTTCCCCCGACGTAAAGAAACAATGAAGATTTATCAGTCATTGTTGTCTGCCCCTGACAAATAGACCAGTAGCTCGTTTTTCCGCAACCTTCCAAAACAACAGAATAGTCGGTATTTTGACAGTGGTCACTTATACCAAAGATGATAAATACAGTCTTTGTATTTATAATCTTTGTTTATACCACAGACACTGCAGCAAGCATGTAGTGTAGTGCTTCTGAGAAAGAAGAAGAGGGTTACCACCCCTGTAAGACTCTTTCAAAACAGAAACAAGTCATGTTACGCTGGACGCGGAAGTTTTGTTTTCAACACGAAGTTGAAGGCCAGCTGTTTCAGTGGACCCAAGTTTCATTAACCATGCGTGACAGTCTAGTAACGAGAATCACCCCTCTCATTTAGCAGTACCCCTCTCATCTAGCAATACACATCATGTCAAATAATTTTATGTTTTGGTTTTTGTTATGAATCGGACGTAGCCATTTGTTGCCGTTCAAGTCGACGAATTTGATGAATCTGAAACTGAAAGTGAACCTGCTTGAACAAAGGTTATATATATCATAAATAATTATTTCTGAAAACAGCAGCTGCATTGCATAAACATAAAATGTACTAGGCGTTGATATTAGGGTCGTCAATACTTCCTTGGCTTTTAACATTTCTTGATTTGTTACGCACTGTGATTATACACAAAAAGTGAATTAATGCAGAACTTTTAGAACCGGGCAAACAACACCATTTATGTGTATATTGGACAAGCTAAAGAATATCACAAGACAAGCAAATATTCCGTTTTGAATTTCATAATGGTCTTAAGATTCTGGCCAATTTTGACTGTTTCTGTGCTTTGCACACTCATTCCGTCACTGTTGGGGCTTCGGTTGGGCGCGTTCAATGTGAAAGTGTTTGGACCCAGCAAAGCAAGCAAGGAAGATGTGATGAGCATCCTGGCCAGGGTAAGCATATATTGATATAGAGACCATAACAGACAGGATTGGTAGTTCAATACTTTAAATGCTGTACTGGTAATCCAGTGAAAATGGTTAACTGGTTTGAGTCCCAGTAGAGAAGGGATGAAGGATTGTTTTTCTGTTCTGCCAAGTCAACACTTGTGCAGATTCATGAGTGCTTGCCTAGCCTTTGTGTGTACAGCATGCACTAAGAACATTGCACATGTATACATATATATGTAAAAGATCCTATGTCCACCTTTTGATAAGAGAAGGGCCAGTGACTGGTGGCATGGAACACACCCCTACTGCAGATCTCTACAGTAGCAGAATAATAAAAATGATAATTATGGCTACTCCAAATGGAAGAAGATAAAAGCATATTTTTAAACAGACTGAAGAAGTTTTCATTGGAGGGAGCCAGAATCATTTTGTGGCTGTTAATATTGAGTTCTATTTTAATTTTAATTTCTTCATAATTTGATACTTCCAATAGTTCCATCACATTATTTAAAAAAAAAAGTGGATCATGATCATTTTACTTGTTCCAAGCACTGGAGAAGTGTGTGTGTGTGTGTGTGTGTGTGTGTGTGTGTGTGTGTGTGTGTGTGTGTGTGTGTGTGTGTGTGTTTATTGCAGATTGCTGTTCGCTATGACATTCTCTTGATACAGGAGATCAGAGACAGCAAGGGACAAGCGATTGAAAAACTGCGCCTGAGAATCCAGCAGTGAGAAATTCAAGTTTGACATCTCTGCTACATCTCATTATAATTTAAATATAAAAATTAAAATATATGAAATATTAATAATACTTGATGTTTGTAATGAGACCAACTTTTAGTCTGTCATTGTATACTGGTTACTTTTAGTGTAGTTTTAATGTGAGCAACTTTGATCATTTTAACAAATGTCTGATTTATTTCCCTGAAGTTTGTTTAGCATTTCAAACAAGACTGTATCAGAATCAGAATATTTATTGTCCAAACAACATGTGGACATAATTTGTTGTCACAGGAATAGTCTGCCTAGGTTTGTGAAAAGGCTGGTCTAAAGAGGACAGTCTTGAGCTGGGTTTTGAACTCAGACAGAGTGGGGAGATTTTGCAGATTGGCAGGCTATGAATTACAGAGAGGTGGACATGCACATGTATTATACACACAATGAAACAGCATGAAAGACCAGCAACAGGCAGTTGATCTAGTTGTGTGTGTGCTCCTGGGACAGGAAGACACATAGCAACACAATTTGATTATTTTGTTAAAGTAACACTACTATAATTATAAACAGCTTGTTTTGATTACTAAGATTTAGAACAATACTGGCTGCAGGTCACTGAAGGCAGTCTGGGAACAGTATTTTAACATTTGACTTTTCAGGGACCATGGAGTCAACATGATGCTGATAACAAGTGACAGGCTTGGTCGAACATCATCAAAGGAACAGTACGCCTTTCTCTACAGGTTGGTTCTTGGGTCTCTACAGATCTGCACAGTGCTGAACATTCTTAGATCTTCTTCATCTGCAAAGTGTCCAATTTCAACATTTTGAAGGCTGTGACACTTTTAGTGCATGTTGGGTTATTTTGGTGTTTCCATAGTCCAGGGGTTGTGCCCATTGCAAAATTTTGTGTAAATATTGCATTTTTTGGGTGCTGTACGCATTTTAGCCACATCGCTGCGTCACCGTACTCAAAATTACAACACCAATTAAACAAGTTATGCCTCACTGGTGGATGCCGCGTCACTCAGCAATAGATCTACTTGCAAACTCAATGTCAGCTGTTCAAGTTCAGTCAATGTCACAGTGAAGGGTGGAATCTGGACAGCAAAATAAATGCGTAACTCCCCATAAGCTACCGTAATTTTTGGACTATAAGGCAACAGTGAAACTTTTCCTAAAATCTTATTCATGCTCCTTATAAGTTATAGTCGGTAGCACCCTGTCTCAGTTGTAAATAAAATTTGTATACTTTTCCAAAAAAAGAAAATGATTAATTTGAAACCGAATTCTAATGAACCGGTATAGATCTGGAAGAAGATTGGTTCCCGTATCAGACTGGCCAGACATTTTGCCAAACTGATCAGTGATATTTTCCAGTCAATCGACGGAGGACATGATCCCAGATATGGAATTTGGAACCTCCCAGTCTGCCTGCTTTGTCAGCGTGTAATATTATCAGAATTTACTCAAAGGTAGAAGACTACAAAATCGAAAACAAAACGCGTCGACATCGAATATGAATGAGAGAAACTGGCGGTTGCCTCGACTTCAACTTCATCTCGTTACTAAATCCCATGTTAGACGAGAACTTGGTTTGCTGACATCATCTGCTGCAGTTCTTCTTTTAAAAAATTATGATGTTCTGATCTATTCAAACTTTTTCTGCGAACGGCAAATTTACTGAACAATACCAAATTTTTTGTGCATGGATAGACCCTTCTTTTTACTATTTTTGTCTGCTCACATTATAGACTGTGAGCTACAATCAGGTTACTTCATCATTTTGGCTTTGTAATGTGCGTTAATTCTAGGTTATACTGTACGCATTTTTTGTGCCACTGACGCAAAATACACGTTTCGTGTCGGTTGACGCAAATCTCTAAAAGGCAGCGTGACCCCTGCATAATCCATCAGATTCTGACAGGGAGAGTATGATTTTAAGTGCAACTATCAGCTATGGGTGAGGGTGGGGCAATTTGAGTGCTGGCTGTCTGTTGAAAATGGAATCTGGTCAAATGCTTGTTTGTTGAAAATGGAGTCTTGTCAAGTTGCTTGTTTGTTGGAAATGGAGTCTTGTCAAGTTGCTTGTTTGTTGAAAATGGAGTCTTGTCAAGTTGCTTACTTGGCAAACAGAAGAAAGGTTTGACTTTATGGCTAGTCTGAAGCAGGTAGTACCAAGATGCTTCGCAGCTGAACGGCTCACTTTAATTACACCATGATACAGTTGACAGCCAGGCTAATCTCTCAGTTCTTTCCTGCAACTGTTCACTTGGCCTGCATCAGTGTCTGTTGCTGCTTCCTCTTTGGAAACCCCAAGTTCTTTGGAAGAAATAAAGTTAAATGCAGTCATGTGTGACATCAGTTCAACACTTTTCTAATGCCTCTTGTTGATTACATGTTTTGGATTCCTTGTGAATGACAAGGGACTATTTGAGAGGTTTCACAATTTCAGGGCAGACCATGGACTCTCTGTGGTGGACTCCTTTCACTTTGATGATGGCGATGAATCGCTGGGTGTGGATTCCTTTGGGAGAGAGCCTTTCATTGTCAGGTTTCAAGCCTTGAATTGTGGTAAGTTTATTTATAATATAAAATACTACTTTTTCCTAGACATTTTTCTTTTTCTCTCATTGAAATCAGACACAATTTTCACTCCTGGCACAGCTTGATAAGAACCTTTTCTGGAGGTCGTTTTTGTTTATTTGCTTGTTTTGTGTAGTCTTTTTGTTTATGAAATGCAGTATATATATCTTTCAATTCCTGGCATGTGATACGTGTAGCTCAGATTTCACTTAAAACATCTGGCCAAAACCTGATGTCCTTAAGCTTTTTTAACAACTGTATGGTTACGTGGTAATACTTGTCATAGATGGAATGCAAGCTGGAAGATTGTGGGTTCAAATCCTGTCAGTGTAGGAGCAGACTCAGGGGGGATTTTTCAGCTGACTGGCTCCTACCTGTAGCTGTGAGCGCTGGCTGCAGGCTGACACTGCCAGGTTTCATCCACTTACGTGTCTTTGAGGGAGCATCTCTAAGTACTTGACCAACCCACATGTGCTGCAGCGCCCACACCTGGGATAGCAGCAGTAAGCATGGTCTGTGGTGTTGTCAAGGAGCTGAAAACTTTGGAGTATATTCCACGTTTTAGTCCTGTGTTACAGAAGTAAGAGACTTTGCCTTAGTGGCACTGCACACCAGCCCCCGGGAGACTGTGGAGGAGCTGACAGCGCTCACACAGGTTGTTGAAGACATTCGCAGTAAGTGGGGTGTGCATACGAACATCCTCATCATGGGGGACCTCAATGCTGACTGTGACTATGTGCCCAAGAAAGCCTGGCCAGGAATTCCCATTCGTCAGGACTCCCAGTTCTGGTGGCCCATCACTGATGATGTGGATACCACGGTCAACGCCAACACCAACTGTGCTTATGACAGGTGTGTGCATACGGGTGTTGCTAGCAGGCAGAGTATTGCATTGTTTCTGTGTTTTGTTTGTGTTTTGATGTGCATCTTGCTTGTCTGTTTCAGGTGTGTATGTTTTTGTTTTTGCATATATATGCTAAGGTTGGTGAGTTTGCCTGGCTGTAAATGTGTGTTTCTGTGTGCTGGTTCCCCCCCCCCCCCCCTCCCCCCCATATGTCTGCTGCTATACTGGCAACTTGCATCTCGCCTTTGTCTACGCTTGGCCATGTGGTATAATTAATTAATGTGCTCATGTGCATATGCTATATCTGTCAAACTTGTTTTCACTGTCAACCTAAATTTCAAAGTTCTGTTTTTTCTTTTCTTTGCTGCTTGTGTGCAGCAAAGGAAGAAAACAGAACTTTGAAATTTAGGTTGATTGATTGATTGATTCTTCAATCATAAAGGTCATATCAGGATACAACTCAAGTTATTAAATCACAGGTAAAAAAGTCTTTTCCGCTGTTCATGTCTTATATCATTTTATGTCTGAAGAGGAGTTGGAAAAAATAATATTGAATGAACCAGAAAGGCAGAAATCATGGCAGTAGATGAGGTATTTTTACCTACTCCTGGCCTTTAAAGTGAGAATCCTCAGCAGCTCTGTGTTGTCAGCAGAGGGTATCTAATTTATGCATCATACAGTATCCCATGATGCAGGTTTCAGATGGCAGAATGCCTGGATGTTCCATGGAATGGGTTGGGAGTCTTTTGTCTTTTCATTCTCTAGATCACTAATTACCACCCAGCCAAGGCCTGTGTTTCATGCTCTCTTTGTGGTCCATCCTACAGCCAGAAAGCCTCGTCTTCTCCCTTTGGTGTCAGGTTCATTGTGGCCAGCAGCAGTCTGAGAGAGGCAGTCCTAGCGGGAAGTGCACAGCCATTTGACTTTCCTGTGGAGTACGGGCTCACAGCAGATCAGGTACTGGAAGACAGTGTGGGGTCAGCCCCGTACTCTTGGCAAGGTGTGCCAGTACCCCGTGCTGTGACACGTCAGTGTTTCATTTGATACTTAATGTGAAACCGGCAGTTCTCTGATGCACCAGTATTATGTTCACCGGTACTCTGACACGCCGGTATTATGGAGGCAGTATTTCCACATGATGACCAGTACTGACATGTGTCAGGATAAAGAGCTTTGTGCTGAGCTCTAGGCCCTCTTCCTGTTGGGTGATTCAGACAGGGTTGCTAACTCCCTTGACTTTTGCCCGGCATTGCTTAAGTCCCTTTGCTGCTTTTACTTCCGGTGCATACTTTCTTCACAATGGAAGGCAGTGACAGTGAATTTGCAAATTTTACACTGCCAAATTTAAAGGCATTTTTGGAGGCCTGTAGTCATAATGTGTCTGGCAATAAGCAATAACTTGTTGCTCGTGCTATAGGATGTCCCAAAATACATTTTTTCTATGAACTCGCGATCTTCTGGTCAGCCCAGAAATGATGCAAAGACACTTTTTTTTACACCCTCCATCCCCTTTCCACGGTAAATTTTGCAACTGCAACAGTATCGGCATTTGTACTGCTTTGCGATTCTAGGTTCAACGTCCACTGTTATACACAACGTGAAGCTACACCTACTCAGAAATCGGCCCTGCGACCTCTTGCGACTTCTTGCACAAAAGATTACCAAGCACATTCACTCTAGCCAACCAGCTTCGCTGAATCGCCCAATACTTACATTCCCTCTAGTTTTTGATCCAACCGCCGTGTTGTACTGTGTTAACTGGTAGAATGCACAGTGGTTTGAGTCTGACTCTAGTATTAAAATGAATGTAATTTGGCTCATTTCACTGCAGCTGCTATTTTTCATCATCAGTGACTGTAGCCCATTACACGTACTTCTTACTCATTTCCTGTATCCCTCCACTCTGTGAGTGCACTTGAGAAACGCATGCGACCACTCCCATCAGTTCGCGCCTAGCCACCGAACCATCAGCATCGCCCACACTGTGCTGTGCTGTGTGACTGTGTCCAGTTCCAGTGGAGTACCGCAACGGCTTTCCAGCTTGTGGATCTTAATTCTTTTTAACCAGCATGTCAGACCATAGACATAGTGAGTCAGACTGCTGCGGGTTGGATGTCGACGAGACAAAACGACTCTTACTTGAAGACACTCTGTCACCGACAGAGAAAGAAAAAAGTCAGCCACCGGCTGACATTGATGAAATTGCGCCACCGGCGAAAAGCATAGAGGCATCACCGATGCCTAGCCCCTCTTCGGACACGCTGGCTATCTTGGACACCGTCCAGAAGTTAGCAAAACGAATGGACTGTTTGGAAAACAGAGAAAATGTCAGATGGGGAGCTATGGGAGGCAAAAGAAAAGCCAACCCTCAGCTTGACAATACTGACAAACGTCCCAAACCATCATGTAGCACCACTATGGATGTTGACACTGAAAACCCCTCCCCAGACCACATCGTGCAGACAGACAGTCAAAGACAGGGAGACAGTGAAGGAGGGGAAGATATCTTTCATGACATGGCAGCTTCCTTTGACAGTGATGAAGATTGGGGACCACCTGTTTCCGACAGGCTAGCAGAATTACTAGAACGTCGCTTTGGAAGCAAACTGCCGGACAGAAAGATAAAGGAAAAACTGACAGCTCACTGAATTCCGGCTAACTGCCGCAAAAGAATGGGAGTGCTGAAGACAAACCAGGAAGTCTTCAGCGCTATTCCCCCATTTGCGAGAAAAGCGGACGTGAGAATGCGAAACACGCAGCTCAGTCTTACCAAGGCGGCAGTGGCCATAACCTGTTGCACTGACCGACTCCTTAAATTGCGCGACTCCCTCAGCACGCTGGACGTTACCAAGCCAACGCCAGACACAACAGCGCAGTTAAAGCAGAAAACTATGGAATGCATTGCCAACCTGGCAGACACACTAGCACTGACAGGCCACGCCTGCAAAGACTTGTCCCAGAAAAGAAGGGACATGCACTGACCCCACCTTCCCCCCAAAAGCGCAGGAATTTGTGCACCGCACGTTCCCATGTCATTGGAGTGGCTCTACCCCGAGGGCAGTGAGTTCCACAAGAGCCTGAAAGAGGCGCGGGAAACTCGCAGACTGGGCCAAGACATGAGGGGTCAGGCCAGCAGAAGAGGGCAAGGCCAGTGGCACCATGGAAATTCAAACGCTGGCACTTTTTTAGGCCGCCAACATTGGAAACAGGGCAGCAGCTACAGCAACAGGAGACCCTGGACCCAGGGCAAGAGGGGTGCAGGTCACCAAGGGGTGAACAAAGCCAGACACTAGGAATGCCGGCCTTTCCCAGCGGTCACGAAAACCAAGTGAGTGACATTGAAAATTACATACCTGCTCTGAAAACATACTTACGAGCAAAGCATGAAAGGTTTCAAGCAGGCCAAATTAAGACAAAATTGAATAATTGGAAGCAAATGACGTCAGACCCAGAGGTGCTGGAAACTGTTAAGGGTTTGAAAATAAAGTTTGATGGAAACCCTATGACGTGCAGTCAGAAAGAGCAAAGATATTTTTCAGAAAATGAAAACCGTGCTGTCGATGAAGAAATAGAAAAATTGCTGAAGAAAAAAGTTATACAGAAATCCTGCCCAGAAACAGGACAGGTTGTCTCTCCAATATTCGTGAGAGAAAAGAAGGATGGATCTCACAGAATGATCTTAAACTTGAAAGATCTGAATCAACAAGAGGAATTTCAAAAATTCAAAATGGAAACGGTGCAAACAGCACTACAGCTGACAACAAAAAAACTGCTACTTTGCTTCTGTTGACTTGAGAGACGCTTACTACTCCATAGAAATTCACACCTGTGTCGTTAGCTCTACGACTAACCGTTAGCTCTACAACTAACTGTGCAACAGAGAGAGACCACGCGGGGTTGTGTTTGCGGGAACCAAACTTTATTCTTGCGTTGCGCATGCCCAGCGCTACAGGGTTTACAATACAAGCTTCCGCCGCAGGGGCGTCGTCTGCTACAATGACCATCGACTACGATAACAACAGCTTATCGTGACATCCCCCTTTCTTTGGAGTGAACCATAAAACTGAATCATCCGACTGCAAAGCGTTCTGGAACTCGGAATAAAGTCGTGGACTAGCTATGTCTAACTTTTGACTAGTTCTACACACACATTGACTAGATTGACACATCCACTGTGAGTAGCTACATGCGTGCTGGATGGTGTTACTTTTGAAGAGATGAATACAGGATACCGTCCACAGCTGAAGAGATGAATACAGGATACTGTCCACAGCTGAAGAGATGAATACAGGATACTGTCCACAGCTGAAGAGATGAATACAGGATACTGTCCACAGCTGAAGAAATGAATACAGGATACCGTCCACAGCTGAAGAAATGAATACAGGATACCGTCCACAGCTGAAGAAATGAATACCGGATACCGTCCACAGCTGAGGCACATACACACACTACTCCTCACGAAACCGCTCAGGCTTCTTGATGCTCCTGCTGCAGCGTGTGCAGCATGTCCCACCTGGGTCAGGGACGCTCTGCACTGGGACTGCTGTCGTCACTGGATCTATGCCGTCATCTGGTGGTGAAGGTGGATCTGCATCAGGGGCTGGATCTGGTTTCGGTGCTGGATCATGGAGTGTGGCGGGTCCGGTCTGGAGACGGAGGTGTTTGCGATTGCACCTCAAGTTGCCTCCGGTGGCTGTCTCAACGATGTAGGATCTTGGTGCGCACATCCCGCGCACTGTTGCAGGCTGCTTCCATCCCTTCTCCCCCTCACACTTGATGAGGACTGGATCCCCGGGCTGGAGTTCTGGTAGGTGGTGAACTCCATGGCGGCGGTCATAGTTTTGTTTTTGGCGGCGTTTGAGTGCTTCATTGCGTTCTTGAATGTCATCCTGACTGATAGTGCGTGGGGAGAGTGTCTCTGGGAGGGAAGGTAGGGTTGTTCTCAGCCGCCTATTGAAAGCCAGTTCGGCTGGGCTTGCCCCGAGTTCGGGGATTGGTGTTGCACGGTATGTCAGCAGAGCAAGGAACACGTCATCCTGCTTGAGGATCTCTTTCGCTGTTCGGACCGCTCGCTCTGCTGCCCCGTTAGACTGTGGGAAGTGTGGACTGCTTGTCACGTGGTTGAAGTTCCACTCTGATGAAAACTGTTGGAATTCAGCCAACGAGAATTGCCGCCCATTGTCAGACACGAGTGTTTCTGGTATTCCATGATGTGCGAAACTGTTTTTCAGTTTATTGATGACTGATGAAGTGGTGATGTTGGGGAGCTGGGCTATGTTGATGTATCTGGAATAATAATCGACGGTAACCAGTAGTTGCGTCCCTTCATTTCACACAGGTCAACTCCAATCCACTCGAAAGGTCGAGTTGGCAGTGGTGATGGCAGCAGTGGTTCATTCAGTTGCGATGGACGCTTTTCCAGGCAATGCCTGTATCTCGAGACTCTGTCCTCAATGTCTCTGCTCATGCCCGGCCACCACACTGCCTGGTTTGCTCGTTCCCGGCATTTCCCAATGCCCATGTGTTCATCATGGATTCTCTCCAGGATTTCCGACCTCATTGGAAAAGGGATAACGATCCTGTCACCCCGCAGGAGAAGTCCATCACAGACACTCAGTTCGTTTCTGACGCCGAACAACTCTCTAGCCGCCAGCCACACGTCTTGCTTGTGTGTCGGCCAACCAACTAACGTGTACTCCATTGCTTTCTTCAGGTTCAAGTCTTTCTGTGTCTCTTTACGTATCTGGCTCAGCTTCAAGTCAGATGCAGGCGATGACGATGTGATCTCGTTGACATATCTTGAACATCCTGTTGTAGGTGGTCGCCGCTCTCCCTGTTCAACGGACTTCGGGACAAGGCATCAGCGACCACCATGTCCTTGCCTGGTGCGTACTCTGCTGTCACGTTGTATCGCATCAGTCGCATTAAGAGACGCTGGCATCTCAAGGGAGTCTCCTGTAGGTCCTTGGTGTTGACGAGTGTGACGAGTGATCTGTGGTCAGTCAGTGCAGTGAACGACCCTAAGCCCACCAGGTACCGCTGGAACTTCTTACAAGCCCATACCATGGCCAGGCACTCCTTCTCAATCTGGGCATACCCCTTTTCTGCTGGAGTAAGGGTACGTGAGCAGTATGCAACTGGCTTGAGCTGTCCATTGTGATGTTGAAGTAGCACACCACCCAGTCCATAGCTGCTGGCATCCGCACTGACTATGGTCTGCTTTGTAGCATCGTAGAATGCCAGAGTGGGTGCCTCTGAAAGCAAGTCCTTCACTTTTTTCACCGCTGTTGCTTGCGGCTGGTCCCATGTCCACGGTGTGTCCTTGTGGAGGAGGTCGTTGAGTGGTGTAAGCACTGTTGACAGGTCTGGGAGGAATCTGCCCAGGTAGTTGACCATTCCTAGCCATCGGTGTAGTTCCGGCACATCACGTGGATCTTCCATCTGTCGGATAGCGTCTAGCTTCAAGGGGTCTGGCTTGACCCCATCCTTTGTCACGATGTGGCCTAGGAAGCTGATCTCTTCTTTGCGGAACTCGCATTTCTCTCAGTTAAGTTTCAGTCCAGTATGAGCAAGACGGTTGAGTGCCTGGTCAAGACGCCTGTCATGCTCTTCCATGCCATCAGCGTAAACGAGTATGTCGTCCATATAGCATTCAACTCCGTCTATGTCACCGAGAATGTTCTCCATTGTTCTCTGGAACACTTCGGGAGCCAATGAGATTCCGAAGGGCAGGCAGCGAAAGAAGTACCGGCCAAACGGTGTCATGAATGTGGTCAGCTTTGCCATCGCGTCATCCAGCGGGAGTTGCCAGAAGCCCGACGTCGCGTCCAGCTTCGTGAAGACTGTGGAACCTTTGAGTTTGTGCATGATGTCTTCGAGGGTCGGGAGCATGTATTTCTCTCTCTTTACTGCTCGGTTCAGCTTCTTCAGGTCTACACAAATGCATACTCCACCTCCCTTCTTCATCACAGGCACCATCGGCGCACACCAATCAGTCGGTTCTGTGATGCGCTCGATGACACCATTCTCCTCCATGTGTTGGAGCTCCTGTTCCACCTTCGGAAGTAGAGGAAGTGGTATCCTCCGTGCAGTTGAGATGCTGTAGGGTGTGGCGGCGTCCCTCAGACGGATCTTGATGGGATCGCATTGTACAGGTCGCCCGACTTCGCCAAACGCAAGATTGTTGATATTGTCCAGACGCTTGACCAGTCCTAAGTGTAAGGCAGCATCCCTGCTGAAGAGGTTGTCGCAGTTGTTCAGGACGAACACTCTGAAGGGGATGGTCTGCTGATTACCAATGTCGACGTTGGTGGTGAACATCCCCAGGTATGGTAGAGTACCTCCAGGACTGCGCAGGATGGCGTCTGATTGTCTCAGTCTTGGTCTGGGTTGAAGGCTGTCATACACCTCTTTAGAGATGACAGAGACGTCCACCCCGGTGTCAATCTTAAAATCGACGGCGCGCCCATTCATTGTCAGCTTCGTGCGCCATGGTGGTTCCTCACCATGCTGGTCAATGCTGCCCAGGAAGTATGTTGGTGACTTGGGTCGGTTCACCGGGTTAGCTGGGCGTGTCTCATTGATCTCTGGGACATTGTTGACTTTCTTTGAAGAGCGGCATACTCGTTCAAAGTGGTTGGGTTTTCCGCAGGCCCTACATTTCTTCCCCTTAGCTGGACACGTGGCCCCTCTGTTGTGATGGTGTCCACAGTTGGTGCATGCTCTGCCTTCATTTCCCCCTTTGTACGAATTGTAGTCAGGTTTCTTGGTCCTGGCTCCACCTCTTGGTCCATTACTGTGTCCCTGCCATGGTGCATTAGAGCCAGAGGGGCGGTGAGTGACTGCATCAATGCTGGTGCTGCTGTCATGCCTCTGCTCACTCAGCTGGTATTTCACGAGTTTGAACTGGTGAGCCTGTTGCACTGCATCTTTTAGCGTGAGGTTTGCCTGGAGTTGCAGCTTCTCCGACAGTTCACGGTCGCGCACCCCAAGAACCAGCCTGTCTCGGATGCTTTCTTCCCTGTTTGGAAAGTTTGCGTGTTCGGAAAGCTCGTACAACTTCCTGACATACGTCTCTACGTTTTCATCAGGCTGCTGAGCGCGAGAATAGAAGAGCGCTCGCTCATGCAGTATGTTTACCCTGGGTACAAAGTGTTCATCGAACTTGGCAAGTACCTGTTGCAGTGTGGTGTTGTCATCCATGCCAGTAAAGGTCGTGTATATCTTTTCGGCTTCCGGCCCCATGGCATAAATCAGGCTGCTGATCTGCACGGCCTTGTCTTCCCTGTCCAGTTTTGAGTATAGCGCAAAAAGCGTTGGCGCCATGCCGGCCACGCGGTCGGCTTAGTGAAGTCGAACTGTTCCGGGGGTTTGAACGCCATCGTCTGGGTTCACATCAATCGTGCCTGGGTTCACATCAATCGTGTACCGCTGCCACCATGTGTCGTTAGCTCTACGACTAACCGTTAGCTCTACAACTAACTGTGCAACAGAGAGAGACCACACGGGGTTGTGTTTGCGGGAACCAAACTTTATTCTTGCGTTGCGCATGCCCAGCGCCACAGGGTTTACAATACAAGCTTCCGCCGCAGGGGCGTCGTCTGCTACAATGACCATCAACTACAGTAACAACAGCTTATCGTGACAACACCGGATTTCGAAAATATTTGAAATTCTACTGGAGAGACACCCTGTACTGTTTCCAAGCAGCAGCAATGGGCTTAGCGCCCGTACCAAGGACGTTTACAAAGCTAACCAAACCCATACTGGTGCACCTGCACGATCTGGGCCACGTCGTCACTTCCTTTATAGAGGACAGTCTGCTGACTGGTCAGACAAAAGCAGAAATTTATGAAAGTGTGATAGACACCATAAAAGTCTTTGATTCTTTGGGCTTTACTATCCCTGATGAGAAATCCCAGTTTATGCCTACGCAAGAAATAACCTACTTGGGTTTTGTAATCAATTCGCAAACCATGACCATTATGCTAACACATGAAAGAAAACATAAACTGCTGAATGCTTGTGCCTGTCTTCTGGAGAAAACAGAGGAAAAAATCAGAACAGTGGCCTCCTGCATTGGCCTGATGGTTGCTAGCTTTGTGCCAGTGCCGCTGGGTCCTCTTTACTACAGTCCTAGAAAAAGACAAAAACAGAGCTTTGTCAGAAAACAAAGGGAACTGGGAAAGGAAGATGTTGGTCTCAGAAGAATCAAAAAATGAACTACGATGGTGGGTAGAAAACATTGAAGAGCAAAGTGCCCCCATTTATAGACCAAATCCTACCATTACGATGAAAACAGACAGCTCACTGATGGGCTGGGGAGCCTTGATTGTGGGCACAGAAAAGCAAACAAAGGGACTCTGGACTGAAGAGGAAAAACGGTACCACATCAATTACCTTGAACTACTTGCTGTTTTTCTGGGATTAAAAGCGCTTTTGAATCAGGTGACTGATTCACACACTAGAATCATGACAGACAACACCACGACGGTAAGCTGTCTGAATAAAATGGGCTCAAAATCAGCTGTGCTGAATGATCTAACCTGCACCCTTTGGAAATGGTGCGCTGAGAGAAAGCTTTGGCTGAGTGCAGCCCACATTCCAGGGGTCACCAATGTGGAAACGGACAAACCATCACGTGATCTTCACCTCGACACATAATGGAAATTGAATAGTCAGCTATTGAAGGAAGCGCTAACAGTCCTAGAAACACAGCCAACAGTTGATTTGTTTGCTTCAAGGACAAACGCACAATTTCCTTTGTATGTGTCTTATCTCCCTGACCCGGGAGCGTACGCTGTGGACGCATTCTTGTTACACTGGGGTGACTTTACGTTCTATTGTATCAGACAATACAGGCATTGCAGATTACTCCTGATGCTATGCAGCTGACTGACTCTAAGTGCACATTTCATGTGAAGAGCTTGCTAAAGCACTCTTGGAGAGGAACACATCAAGCCCCGATCAAACTGTACAGCTTTAAAACCAACGAATCTCTGTGCATGGTCCGTGTGTTACAAGAATACCTGAACCGAACGCGCAAGCTGAGGGGAGACTGTCCAAATCTATTTGTAACACTCCTCGCACCACACACAGCGGCCGCTACTGATACCATTTCTCGGTGGCTGAAAGAGACAGTGGCATGAGCTGGCGTAGACACTAGTGTGTTTACTGCACATAGCGCACGGTCAGCCAGTACATCGGCGGCTAAAGACAGTGGCACTCCAATCAGTGTCATCATGAGTGCAGCAGGATGGACAAACACATCAGCGTTCGCCAAGTTCTACCAAAAAACGACTGACAGAGAAAAACTGGTCAAACCATCATGACAAGATACCAAGAAATAAGGTAAGAAGAAATAGTTTTCTCTCAAGTCGTGCGGCACTGGTTCGGCACTGACTCAATGTTTCCCTCATACACACTGTTGCTCTCAAATCTCAAGTGCACTCACAGAGTGGAGGGATACAGGAAATGAGTAAGAATTATAAACAATAAAGCGAGACTTACCAAGTAAGGTGAAGCTGTTTGTAGATTCTTACGAATTTATTGTAGACCAGAACAGAGTGCACTTGCCCACCCGCACATTCTGGTCTATCTCTAAAAGTAAAACCCAACCCAAAAAACAAAATCCGCTTCACTTGACATCTAGTTTGTGGGAGTGTGTATTCAGGCTTTCAAGTCTGACGGGAGTGGTCACGCGTGTTTCTCAAGTGCACTCTGTTCCGGTCTACAATAAATTCGTAAGAATCTACAAACAGCTTCACCTTACTTGGTAAGTCTCGCTTTATTGTTTATAATTTTACCACATCACTTACACACACAGTAAAGCGACAGAAAAAGAAGAGAGAAAAACTACTAAGTCCCACTGCCCCCCCCCCCCCTCCCCTGCACCCACCCAGAAAAACTGTGCCTGTTATATGTAATTATATGAAGATGAAATGTCAGTTGACATGCTGCTTTTAACTGTTCAGGCCATGGCTGTGAGTGACCACTACCCTATTGAGCTAACGCTGCAGGATCGCACTAGTGACACGCACCAAACGAGCAGCCATGCCAGCGGACACAGTGGGTTCTTGGAAAGACTGCAACATTTGTGGCATGGAATTGCTGACAAACTGTCAAGATGGAGGCTTGATTCAGAACTATGAAATGGCAGGCTGCCTGTTGTTGTTTTTCTTGTGCAGCGTGCCTCTTGTGTTCTGGTGCACATATTAACCTTTGATCGACTAATCAACTGATTAATTAAATAATCAATTGTCATAGAAAATAAACAATAATTACCTGTCTGTTCTTCTTAGGATGATCACTATAAACATAAGGGCACACACTCTTTCAGTTAGATCTCGCCCAGTTTGCCTACCTCTACACTTTACTGCGCAGCTGTGTATATATATATGGATGTGAGTGTGTGTGTGCTCATGCATGTGTGTGTGTGTGTGTGTGTGTGTGTGTGTGTGTGTGTGTGCGTGCATTCTGCTCTTAAGCTTTGGGGTCTTTTTATACTGTTCACGGTTGTGGATTTTTACACAGATTCATTTACCATTGTCAGTTGACGTGTTTTTTTTTACTGTACTCCAAAGAAATTATACCTTTACACTCAGGTCGTTATGCTGATTTTATGTTCTTGCGCGCATGTGTGTGTGTGTGTGTGTGTAAATTTGTTTTACTGTAATTGGATGATTGAAAGAAATGATATCGGGGTTAACACTGTATATCAATGTAAGCACAGAAATGATATCGGGGTTAACACTGTATATCAATGTAAGCACAAAAATGATATCGGGGTTAACACTGTATATCAATGTAAGCACAAAAATGATATCGGGGTTAACACTGTATATCAATGTAAGCACAAAAATGATATCGGGGTTAACACTGTATATCAATGTAAGCACAAAAATGATATCGGGGTTAACACTGTATATCAATGTAAGCACAAAAATGATATCGGGGTTAACACTGTATATCAATGTAAGCACAAAAATGATATCAGGGTTAACACTGTATATCAATGTAAGCACAGAAATGATATCGGGGTTAACACTGTATATCAATGTAAGCACAAAAATGATATCGGGGTTAACACTGTATATCAATGTAAACACATGGGTGCTCTGAGGTGCATTGGCCTGGAGCAAGGGGGGGGGGGGGGGGGGGGGGGGCAGATGGGGGTTACAGACTGGGTTTATTGCTGACATGTTAATTTTATATGATACATATGGGCCTATGCAATGGCTGTTTTTAAGTGTTTTAAATGTAATTTTGCCTCTCTTTTTATATGATTGTGTGTATGTGAGAATAGGCTTAGTGACAAATTGTTGCATTTGGCGCTATGGCTTGTTTTTGGATGGAAAGTTGCATTGTTGCACGGGTGTGGTAGTGATGAATGAATCAACCATCACCAAGATACATTCCTTGTACTTTTAATTGATGAGAATAAAATTCTTATGTCTTATATTTTTGCTCTGAAATGTTTTCACTTTATGATCAAATATGAATATTCTCTCTGTGTGCCTGTCCATGTCTGACTGTGTGTGTGTGTGTGTGTGTGTGTGTGTGTGTGTGTGTGTGTGTGTGTGTGTGTGTGTGCACGTATACTAGCGTGTGCAGCATTGAAGGTAGATTATTATCAAGGTAGCAGACAAAATAAATTTGTGGACACCACCTGTACACTTCACACACTGTACAATGAAACGGTCCTGCTATATTCTAAGTTTTTACTCATTTGAAACTAGGTCCGTCAATGCTAGTAAAAACTTTCTACGAATAAATTGGAAGAAGCAGTGGCAGTTAAACACTGGCGAATTTTAAACAGGGGATGTGGAAATTGAAAATATTGCTTCTCTATTCATCTCAACTATACTTGTAGTCAACCACCCACTGGTGACAAAGTTTAGAAAGACCGACTCTGACGGGCAAGACTTCCCTTCCCCCCGCCCAACCCCCCCTTTCCTTTAGCAGTCGTTGAATTAAGAGGCGTGGTTGTTTCTGTAAATTACAAATTCGGGACCATTTCATTTTCCAGAGAGACAATTGACTGCTGTGGAAAATAAACAACCCCCCCCCCCCCTCCCCCGGAAACAGCAACAAAAAACCCTGACGTCACTGAATGCGCCTTTGTATGTTTCATTGTACACACACTTTGATTGGTTGGCACAAAGTGAACTCCGCTCACTGTCACATAGTTAACTTATTCAGTTTCCCGCCTCAACATTTCCTTTTCTGCGCCACTCGTAGCACTGACAAGACTGATGACTCCGTTACAAATCCCACTTCTCACACTCCAAAGAGCGGCAGTTTTGATGACATGCGTACCGCATGGTTACTGTCACATGGTTACTGTGGCATGCCAGTCAACCTCTGACACCGACAGCTCGCCAGTGCGGCCAGCAGCTGCACTGCCTGGTCACCCAGCTCCCGTCTCAGTGTCACCCATCCTTGGTGAGCAGAATGACGTGTTTCTTCTTGAACTTTAGTTAGACTTCTGCGTAATTCAGTTGAAAGTGGCACGATCACTCTAAGTCTAGTGTATTTTTATTTTTTTTTAATTTTTGTTGTTGTTGTTTGTTTTTAGCCCTGTCAGTTTAATGTCCTCAGATGTTATAGTATAAGCATTATACGGAGTGAATCCAAACAGA
>OY757547.1:21748106-21972411 GCA_963584105.1 Alviniconcha strummeri
TCAGTGCTATAAGTATAAATGGTTCTGGTCCTGCTTACCTCTCTGAACTGCTGCATGTCTACACTCCATCTCGTACACTACGCTCTTCTTCTGACACCCGCATGCTGGAAATCCAACAATACAAACGCAAGACTCATGGCTTCTCTTGCTTTGGACCCCACATTTGGAATTCACTCCCACAAGACCTTAGACACTGCTCAACCCTGTCATCTTTTAAAGCCAAACTGAAAACCTTCCTCTTCTCACAGTATTTCCATCCTAACTAATATCAGTACCCAGTTTCTGCTACAGTCAGCGTGTGTGTGTGTGTGTGTGTGTGTGTGTGTGTGTGTGTGTGTGTTTGTAGTGCGTTTTTTGTTGTTGTTGTTGTTGCTGTAATACTTTATGTAGATTGTTTTGGTAGGACTATGCTCTGTGTATAGAATATCATATTTAGGTTAATATGTATCATGTGAGTGCTCAGGGCACTGATGAGCACACGATAAATGTACATTATTATTATTATTATCAGTATTTGGAGGAAGCGAAGCTAGAACAGTAGGCCAGAAAAAGTAATGAAGACTGCAGCAAAAAGTTTCACTTTGAAGAAATCCAATGCCAGTGCCAGAGAGAGAGAGACAGACAGACAAACAGACAGATAGAGAGAAAGAGTTGCCATCATGAAACCTTATGAAAGCATTAACTCTGTTACCTGTGGTTACACACACATGACATTCATAATGTCTTTCAAATAGTACCAAGCTGACGAAAACAGCATCAGCTGCAATTACACCTAGGCAATTGTTTAGCCAGCCTAATTTTGACCAGTGCTATTTGTCCCCTTTGACTGGAAAAATATTATCCAAATCAGTCTGAATAAAGCCCTCCAACCTTCCCCCAACCCCAATAACTCACATATTCACAGAAGATAGTTTGTGTGCTGCTCAAAAAATTTCAACAGTGAAAACCAAGTCAGCTAGCTTCCCTGGGTTACGTCATCACATCATCACATGGCATGTAGAAGTACACAAGAAATGACCTGGTGATTGCTTCAATGATAAGCACAATCGCTCTAGCAAAAAAGGGCTAAATAAACAAACAAAACAAAAACTGTGGTTATCATCTAGAGGATATTGCAGTTAGCTGAGAAATGCAAGCCATGAACAGGTCACGAATATATGCCAGCTATAATTAGACCATGTTACCCTTGTTCACTTACACAGTGGCATTATCCAGTCTGCACAGGCTATAATAGCACCTGTTTTGCAGACAAGGCTATGCAAACTTGCTTTCAAATATGAACATATTATTTTGTGGTGCTCACTATTTTTCATGCCTACATTGGCATGAAAAACAATGAGCACCCACCATGCTGATATTTCTGCAGGTTCCACTTCAGACCACTGTAGCATCCTAACATTGCTCCAAATCACACTTCAGACCACTGTGCAGATTCATGACTGGTACTTCATTATGTTACTTCATACCAAGCCAGGGTGGTGTTTTTTCTAGTAACACTTTAAACGAGTGTCAGGGTGGTATTTCTTCCAGTAACACTTTAAATGAGTGTGTCAGGGTGGTGTTTCTTCTGGTAACACTTTAAATGAGTGTGTCAGGGTGATGTTACTTCCAGTGACACTTTAAATGAGTATGTCAGGGTCATGTTTCTTCATATAATTAGGCTTTAAACGACTGTGCCAGGGTGGTGTTTCTTCCTATAAGACTTCAAACAATTGAACCGGGGGGGGGGGGTCTTCCAGTCAGACTTCAAACAACTGAGCCAAGGGGGTGTTTATTCCAATAAGACTTCAAACAACTGAGCTAACGTGGTGTTTCTTCCAGTCAGACTTCAAACAACTGTTCCAGGGTGGTGTTTCTTCCAGTAAGTCTTCACACAACTGAGCCAGGGTGGTGTTCCAGCCAGTAAGACTAAACAACTGAGCCAGGGTGATGTTTCTTCCAGTAAGACTTTCAACAACTGTGTCTGGGTGGTGTTTGTTCCAATAACACATACAAGGATTAAAGGACTGTGCCAAGGTGGTGTTTCCTCTTGAAGCTATTTCACTTATGTGTTTGGATCCTGCTATTTCACTTTGTTTATTCCAGTGCTGGACTGACTTGTTTCTTCATACTACTTCAGGCCACTGTGCCAGGCTGGTGTTTATTCAAGTGATACTTCAGCCTGCTGTATAATGCTGGTGTTTATTCATGCTAGAAAGTAGAATGCTACACTTCAGACCTTTGACTGCTATGCTCCTGGTTATGGTCATGTTCCTTCAAGCTGCCCTTCTGATCACTAGGCAAGTTTGGCACTTCTTCAAGGTACACTTCACAGCACTGTAACAAGCTAGTGCATACGCAAACTTTGTTTCAGACTACTGTGCCAGGCTGGTGCTTCTTCAAGTGACATTTTAAACCACTATGCCATGAAAAGCTCTCAGGGCAAAGATGACACTGGTATGGTCTTTCCCCACTGTGCTTACGGGAATGAAGACGCAGGTTATAAGCTGTGAAGAAGGAAGCACCGCATACGTCACATATAAAAGGCTTGTTATTGGAGTGCAGCTTTCGATGAGCAGCAAGACTACTAAAATAGGCAAATGTGGCAGAGCACTGTTCACATCTATAAGGCCTCTCACCTGAAACATACACACAAAAACCATGAAATCAGTCAGTTATGAAGATATATGTACAGATTTATCAGTGGCACATGCATTATCCTTCCCGGGATGCCAAGACACCATCTCACAAGCTGTCAGTATACAACACAACTGTATTTTCTGCAATAATCAACAGAAACCATTATCAACTATGACCTACTGAACTAAAGACAATATACAAACTACTGTCAAAAGCACATTCTAATTTTTTCCCATATATTTGAGGAAATTTCCATGCACAGTATGCTGGTGGTGAAAAAGAGACTATAAAATAATACATAGTGTGGCAAGATGCACTAAAAATTGACAATTCAAGTTCAGGCTCAAGTTTTTATACCGCTCATAGCCCCTCCAGTAATGCTGTGTACTGGTATTCCTAATTAAATTCAAAATCAACTGGTTTGATAAACACACATGAGCTTCACACGGGTATTATTTATACTGCTATTAAATTAGAGCCCTACACTACAGGAATATGATGTGTGTTGACTATCACTCAATCAACTGAAGTGTAGTAAATGCTCCACAAAGATAATAATAATGGACAAGTCTTATACAGTGCAAATGTGTTTTGCAGAATGTTCAGAATCTCAAAAATATTTATAGTTTGACAAAAACAAAATGATCCATTTGATGCCATTTCTGATGCATGACCACATATGGATTTGGTGTGGAGGATGACTCACCTGTTATGCACAGATATATATCATGTTTAGTAAGCATGCAATTTGGACAGATAACCTACTGACCAGTTACAGATGCTTTGTGGGCACCACTTTTTGGTATTAGTGACATACTAATCTTAGATGCTTGGTGGGCATGGCTTCTGTTTGGTAAATAACCTGCTGACATGTTGCAGATGTTTGTGGGCATCACTTTGGTATTGGTGACGTACTGAGTGACACACTGATCTGTCTTAGATGCTTGGTGGGCATGGCTTTCATTTGGTGCACATTGGACCGGCTGTAACTGTTTGATTGATGAGCCATGTCCTGGTGTACTGTTGATACTTTGCAAGTCTGGCCTTGTTAAAAGCAACAAATATGTGTTAAGCATGGCTGTTACTGACCTGTGTGCTTACGGAGATGTTTGGTGAGCATGGCCTTGGTGTGGAAGGCATAGGAACAGTCAGAACACTGGAAAGGCTTGTCATCAGAGTGAAACATCACATGTTTGTTCAGGTCACTGGTGGTCTTGTATCCCTTTCCACACTGACTGCACTTGTAGGGGCGATCTGTGCTGTGACGCTGGATGTGGACAGCCAGATGAGCCTGGGAAAATCCAAATTGTAACAACAAACCCAATCTCAATTACGGAAACGAGATTGTCTCTCCATAAGGAGAAACTACCTTGACAAGAGACCAACACTAGTGTAGACAGGGCATACTGTGCGAGCAGCTTCATACTGTTCAACAACTTTGCAAATCAAGCATAAAATCAACCTTTTTTCCTGAAAGAGTAACAGTGAGGAGCATCCTGCCAAAGTTGTCAGTGAACACAGTGTTTGTAATGATATACTCAAGGCCAGGTACACTTCCTTCCAGAAAACTGACAACCAAGGCTATGCACACAGCTTGTGCAGTCCTTGATTGGCTACTTCTTCTTTTCATTTTCAGCCTCCACTACCAATTTTTAAGGTGTCAGCACTGTCAGGACTAAAACAAATCAAATGTTATTTTTTTTAGATCAAAAGGAATTCCATGTCCATATTCATAAGATCACAAAGTTTTAAGTACCATAGATCTGCAATTACCTAAGACGCAGCAAGAATTGTCTTCTTGGACATCATTTCTGTGCAAACTTCTCACATTTTATGTGGTTTTTAACAACCTCACACACACACACACACACACACACACACACACACACACACACACACACACACACACATATACACACAAACCAACCTTGGTAGGGAAGCTAGCCCCACACACATGGCAAAGTTCTTTGGACTGTGGTGAGTGATGGATCTCATGGCGTTTTAGGGCACATTTGTCTGCAAATGCTTCCTGGCACTTGCTACACTGGAATGGCCTCTCACCTGCCATCATATTCATTTGGATACACACTGACTTCCACACCACACCACTTCACCACATGGAAGAGACAAATATTTGCTGAGACAGTTAGAGAATGAACTTCAGTTGAATCTTTTTTGATGCGCTGTGATCTTGATCTTTAAAACAGGTATGAATATGGATAGCTCAATGGAATGTTAATTGTTATCAATATGCAACAGATCGTACTGAAATACAGTCAAATATGCTTAAACCAAAAAGCCAAACTTCAACAGCTCCAAAATAATCTATAATCAAGTTAGGACTTTATCCTTATTCTGTGACTAACAGAACTGTAGTGGACAGAACATGGGTTGAACAGTAGAAAGAATGAACAACTTCACAATCTTTTCCAGAGTTTTCATCCCCAGCGATGAAACCCAAACAAAAACAATTTCCTTTCTATATCTGATGAAATCCAAGAATAGTTTGTGAATCTTAATTGTATCAGAACAGATCACACTTCACGTTGTGTACAGCTTGACAAGAGGAAACCAGACAGGAAGAACAATGACTTTTCCAGTCATAAACATGTGTAAGAGATAGAAGAATACCTCAAAGTTCTGCACTTGGCCAGTGTATGCACAGCCATATTCAGAAAGACCGCAGCTCAATGTACCACTTCCAGGAGGAAAATGGAGCAGCAGCTAACAATACTGTCAGTCTTCTAACCATCAGTTACCGTCTTGTTCTGCTTCTTTTCTGGAAGTCGGGGGGGGGGGGGGGGGAGGGGGGGGAGGGGGGGGGCAACAAAGAAGGGTATTGCCAAGTAAAACATGCTAAATCAGTTAATGGCTTAACAACTTCAGAAGCAGCCAATGCCTCTTGGTGCAATATTTGTGCATTTTAGAGACTGAGGGATGCTGCCAGTACTTTGATGAGACATCAGGCCAGGCAAATGAAGCCAGTTTGTTTTCAATCACAGAAGGTGGTAGAAATAAGATTTAGGCCAAGCAAAAGCAGACATCTTGAAGGGGAATTGGGATAGCTTAATGGTAGAGCAACAGACTCATGATTGAAAGGTCTCAGGTTCAGGTCCCAGCAGACGCAGCAGAAGAATTGTCTTCTCCAAGGTCAACTTTCTGTGCTGACTCTGACTTTGGTATCTGCTCCAACCCCATGTTACCACAATAGCCTATAAAAGATCCTGGTCTCTCTGCCAAACAGCTAAACACACATGCTTCCTACATAATTATGTGGCTTCAAATAAAGTGACACTGTGAACTGGTGTATGGATGTATGGTGTACACAGAACTTGTGCTGAGACAGTAGCAGTTTCATGTGGCACCAGCCAGGTAACAACTAAACAGTGCTGCAACCACTCTGGTGAATATTCAGAACATGCTGTGTAAAGCTACGTTCATTCAGTCGCAGACAACTAGAGCACAGTGTCAGTGGGTCTGCTCAGAAGCAGACAACAGTGCTAAAGTTGCCATCGTGAAGTGTTTAGGGCTCATCATGAGATGTGGCACTCAACAAGTGTTTATATAAAAGTAAAGTTTATTTGTGCTTTATTCAAAACTGATCAGTGATGTCTCATAATAAAAGAGACAGACAGGAAACACTCTGTTCTCTTTGACTCACTAAGCCTGATACAACTAGTATAAGTGTAGTGAACATGAAAAACATACCTGTGTGTTTGCGCACATGGATGGTGAGGGTGTGCTCTGTGCGGAATGCCCGACCACAGTGGTGACACACAAAAGGGTGCTGTTGTGAGTGAACACCTCTGTGCGATGTCAGCTGACTCAGCAATGCAAATGCTGCTGTGCAATCCAAACATTTGTAAGGCTTCTCAACCTGCCAACATCACATTTACAACATCAGCAAAAACAAATCTGAAGCCAACAGATAATCTTGTGTGTGTTTGTGTGGGTGGGTGGGTGGGAGCGTGCGTGCATGCATGTGTGTGTGTGCGTGCGTGTGTGCGTGCGTGCGTGCGTGCATTCTGTAGTGTTTGGTCAGTGGGTGGGTGTCTGTGTCAGTGGTTGTTTTGGGTTTGAATGAGTGAAAAGCAAATGCTCAATTGACCAATTTAAATTAAATATATTACAGCTCAGATCATCTTTGTCAAGACCTTCAAAATGGATCACTGTTACATAAACTTCAATAACAGGTACAGCATATGTGTCATTTTCCTGAAAACTAGTCAGAATGGTGATATAGATGGTAAAAATTCAAAGTGTGAATTTTTTTAATGCTATTATTGGGAAATGAAAGCTTGACATCTCTTGTGTACAGAAACATAAATTGACAGGGTGACAGGAATGTGTTATTTGTGTATTATGCTAAATCATCAGTCAGTGTCTTACATGTTACAGAAAATACCAGAAATGCATGAATTAAGTAGGCCCAGTGGCCAATCTGACTCTTGCCTTCATTATGAAAGAATATTTCAGAATTAATGAAGGAGTGTCTGTCACTTCTTACTTTTTGTTTTTTACTTTCCTGCCTCTTTAATGATTTTGCTTTAAATTTCTTTGAAGTACAGACATGCATGAAATAGATCACACACTTCTTTTCCTTAGCCTTCCTTTATTTTGCAAAGTAATTTGGGGGGTGGGGGTGGGGGGGGGGGGTGCACAGACTTGTTCTGAACCTTATAGTAGTTATATATATATGTCAGAGTCAGAATGATATGTTTCTTGCTTTCTAAAGTTACTAACCAATTACAATTAATTAGTAATCTGTCTCACATGTTACGCAGACAGCATTACAAGTACAAAAGGATATATAACAATCACACACTTAACCATTAAATTTCATAAACAAATATATTCATATTTTCTTGACTGGAACTGGTACTGACCCCTGCCTGAGATATCAGGATGGCCAAGTGTGGAAACAATCTGGTCCACAGCCACCCAAGTCACATCCTATCTCATGCCCTGAGTAAAAGCAATAAAATCTTTTCACAGTTGTCTTACCCCATCTCATAATTTGGGCTGCAAAAGTTTCTGTATTTCCGAAGATCTAGTAGAAACAATTATGGCTTTGACCTTAAAAATAGCAAAATAATATTTCCATATGATACAATCGATCAGATATATTGTCCGGATAAACAGTCATTTAAGTTCCAAACATTCACTGTGATCTTGACCTTGAATACAGCAAAGCAACCTTTTTACAAGACACTCCAGCTTATGAATATACACTGTCAAACTAAGTTGGTCACAAAAAGATCAGCAGTCAGAACATATAATAGAAAAAGTCATTTCATTATATGAAGTTGTGAACCCAAACTCAGTTGTTGTGACTTTGACCTTAAAGATGGCAACCCATTTTTAGCACATGACACTCTAGCTTATATAAGTTATAATGATGTGTCACCATACTGGGTTTAGTTACAAAAGGTTCAATGATTCAGAAAATATCACCCAAAGTAACATTAACTGAAATGTTTAAACTTTGGCTTACCTTGAACACAGCACTCCAATATTTTCACTGGACACCTTTTTGCTTATAATATCATCAGATTGTGTTTGGTTGCAAAAGACTCATTAGTTTGTTTGGTTGTAGAATGGTCCAGAATGACCCATATAACAAGAATTCATATCACACAAATGAGAGAAGATTTCACTAGTTTTCATTGGGAAAGTGGCACCCTCTTCGATCCAGTTTTCAGGAGAATGACTCATATAGTAAGAATTCATATCACACAAAGGTAAGAAGATTTCACTAGTTTAACAAACAGTTTGAAAAAATGCTGCTGCAAAAGTTTTGGGTGTCATCATCCTAATCAAGAAAACTGGGGGGTTTAAAAATATAAAAACAATAAAGCACTTTTACCATTGGTTCAATATTATGATGCATTTTGATGTGCTTTGCCAAAGACTTCAGTCCCAAACAGCATTTGCCACAGACATGGCATACTGCATTACGCATGTCCTCATGCCCATTCTCGTGCATGCGCAAATATGTAGACCTCTTGTACTTTGCCCCACACTCTCCACAAACATATGGTCTTTCATCCTTGTGAATTCTTTTGTGTCTGGTCAGTTCAGTTTTGTACCTGAAGGAAGAGTCACACTGCTCACACTTGTACTGATTCTCTTTCTGTGTAGTTAGCCAGTGCTCTGCTTTCCTGTGGGCAAACAGACCTCTCTTAAACTTAAAACACTTGTCACAGTGGATACACACAAATGGTTTCTTCTCAGAATGTACCTGCATGTGTCCTTGCAAAAGCTTCTTTTTGCAAAAGTCTTTACCACATTCTGTACAAGTGTAACACATATCATGGGCTTTCATATGCTCTGTCACTGTCAGTTCTCTTTTCTTGCTGTATGCTGTGTTACCCTTCACACCACTCTGCATCTTTTTATTGTGGCATCTCATGTGCAGTTTCCAGCTGCTCTTGAACTTAAACTTTTTCTGGCAAATTTCACATCCAAGGAGTTGCTGGGCCTGTGTCTGATTTGCTGAGCCGTGGACTCGCTTCCTGTGACCTGACAGATGGTTGGACTTTTTGTACGCCAACCCACAGTCAGAGCACACAAAGGGGCGGTCTTCTTTATGCATTCTCTTGTGGACACTGAGATCAGAATTGAAGGCATAGGCCACATCACACTGATCACACTTGAACGGCTTGACACCACTGTGAATGTTGATTTTGTGGACATGCAAGGCACTAGACAATTTGAACTGTCTCTTGCAAAACTCACAGCAGTAAGGCATTGCATTAGAGTGGATGACAGCATGTGATTGTACTCTGCTTCTGGTAGGAAACAACTTTCCACACTGCCTGCACTTGAACAGCATCCCCTCTTCCCTTTCTAACACTTCATATACCACAGACTGATTATCTTCCATACCATGCTCCTTCTCCATGTGGGCTGATAAAATGCTTGAAGAACGACAAGTCTTACTGCACTGTTCACATTCATATGAACTCTTTTCCACCAGTCCATCACAATCACTTACTGCTCCCTCTGAAACAGGTTTTAAATCAGTACTTGCATTCATGCTTTTTGCACTGTTAGAATGTTTTGGCAGCTGCGGTGCCGCACAAAATGAGTCAACATCTGTGTCACCATCATAATCTTCACCATCAATGTGATCATCTCTGTTAACTTCCATTCCTTCCCAATCTTCACATTGGCTTAGTTCATCTGTCCTCTCAACACCACCATCTCCAGCTTTCATATCAGTCACCATGATTACATCAGCCTCCATAGGACCTACAGTGACCTGACCTTGACTTTTGTCCCATTGAGTACTGGCGACACTGGCTTTGCTGTCCCCTGTCACTTGCCCTGCCATGCTGACTGCCTTAGTGTGGGTGGCTGCAGACTGTGATGACAGAGTCTGGCAGCTGGCACACAGCAGAGACAATGCCAGGTGGGTGTGACAATGAAGGCACTCAGAATGCCACTGCTCCCCTTCCCTGCTACTGCCAGAATACCTGCCCACAAACAAAGGTACAAAAAGATGCAAATGCTTCAGGTTAACTTGAACTGTACAGGTGTGAAAGCTCAAGCAGATTCACATTCAGTCAGGCTCACCATGTATTCGTTAATAGGTTCTTTCATTTGTTACACAACATACTCACATCATAGGAATTGTCCATATGCCACAGAGTAACAATGACAATAATGACAATAATCATTGTATGTATGTAATCAGTCAGTGAACAATAATATCACCACACATAAAATGTTAACGTGCTGTTATTAAAGATGTCTTGTTTAGATCATCCATCTTTGACTAGCTACATTTGATTATGGGTGAGGTTTTGCAGAACAGAGTTCTGTCAAAACAGGGTTCCCTTTTTGAAGACTCAAAGGGGTGGGTTCACCCATGTTTTATATTTTTTTTAATGGTGTTTTCACTCCCTGACAAAAATTAAAGGGCTGACAATTTTATGAAGTAAAGAATGCATTAGTGTTCAAGATATATCTTCCCATCACACACACGCACACAGGGTCATGTTCACCACAAGGATGCCCATTTAGGCTGGTAAAGATTTGGGGGGAAAGATATTCACTGAACCAGGAAGGCAGAAATGAGACATCAAGTCGTGTTCATCCTGAAAGAATCAAATAAAAGAAATTTATGGAACTTATTAATTAACTGTAACTAATATAAAGAAACTGAAACTGACAATAAATTAAACTAGACATATGTTACTAAAAAGTTTGTGAATCAAGATTAAAAATGCTTCAGCGTTCATTCAAGAAGCATCATACAGTTGAAGAAACAGATACCTTCTAACGAACAAAAATTTATAAAAGAAACAAAGAAAACAGGATATTTTCCAGGTCATAAAAAAAGAGTACTCTGTAAGTGTATCAATTTCTGTTTTTTTTTTATTGAATTAAAGTGTGATCATAGCTACTGGAAGTACTATTTTATTATCTTTTCTGCCAGTCTCATTTATGTGCTGATGGACTGATGAGGGAAAATGGATAGAAAATTAATACTAGTATTATTTATCTCCTTTTTAACACAGGAAACTTGAAATGAGCCATTTTTCTTCTACTAACAGTCAGGTCTAGTCAGACCATGACTAGGTGTTCTATCAGGTTGCTTAAGAAGAAGAAATTTTCCAGGTCAGAGAGAAGGGGAAAAAAGAGCCCCCCCCCATCTAACTCTTTAAGTGTCTGAAAATGTAAATCCCAAAATCTCAGAATCGATAGTTTTTTTTCTTCTCCGCTACACCCATCACCCTTCTTTCCTTTTTTTTCTTCTGTGTGGTCTGTAAATAATACAAGAGACAACTTCACTCTGATGTCCAGGTGACAATATATCAAGAAAATGGTGGCTTCACCAGTCTAAGCTTCATCGTTGATTTTTTTTGCCCATAACATTTGATTCAACCACTGAAATTTGAACTGTGCAGGCTTGAACTTGCAAGGATTACAACTGCTAAAACCAAAAATAAAGTTACTCATCACAAAGACATAGTGGAGAACTGGTCATCCATCACACAAATACAGTGTCTGCCTGTGTCTAACATCCAAAATGTGTACATTCATCAGTCTACACAACCATGCTCAAATAGCAACAGCTGTAATCCTTTTATTTCACACCAGTAAGCAAAACCAAGAAACAATAACTGGCACAAGTATAGATTAAGCATCACCTGTCAATTAATCGTCACCAGAAAAATGAGCAAACACAGTTTCAAAAGTTGGTGTCCTGCAATGAAGCCACAGTGCTTCTTCAAACCCAACATGTTATTAACACACGCAGCCAGCACTTTAGCAACAGGCATGAGATAAAGGCAAAAGTTGGTGGTGAAAACACAAAATGATTAATTGTCACCAACGGACATAATTTTGGACTTGGAACTTAAAGTTAAATATTTCAGCAGATGAAAAAAATCTAGAAATGTGATTCCAACTTCATTTAACAAGCAGGAACTATTTCAGTTCCACAGAGAGTGAATTCCACAGCAAATGCTAGTCACAAAAACAGGTGACATTTGTATTCATTGCATGTATGGGCACAATCGGTGACACTTAATCATTGCATTTTCAATGTGAATTTTCTCAGAAACAAAAACATGCAAATGTTTTCAATGATATCAGAAAGGAAGTTTCTTTTTACAGTCTGCAGGTTACACACAAGTCGAACATAACAATGCAAGTTCAACATTGGTACAAACAATATCAGCTAATCATGCTGCTGCGTCCCACTTTTCAGTAGCTATTTTGTGTCCCCAAAAGCAATGTTTTTCATCTTTTCAGTGTGTTCTTTGATACTTAGCTTGTTCCCAACTACTTTTATTTAGCTTGTTTCTAACTACTTTTATTCCTCTTTCAAGTCTCCGCCATAAGTACCTTACGGTGCCAAAGAGTGAAATAAATAATTAACCATGAGGATCAGTGCAAGTCCACAAATAGAGGAGGTGTCATTGTGAGCACCTTCTAAGAGTCTAACACAGGCTCATTTGCATTTATCACTCATTCACAGAGAAAAGGTTATTGAGGTCTCACACACTAGACTTATTTTCAAAGGGTATTCACACCCCAGAATAAAGATTTCAAACTAATTAAAATAATAAAAAGTGAATCTTTCATACAGTTCAAATTATTAGAGTTAATTTTGATTTTTTACTGTGTAATTAGGGTGCCCTGGATAACAAGCAATATGATACTGTATTAAAAAAGAAGAAAAGACTCCCATCACTGAGTTACACTTTTTCTGCTTTTGCCTTTTTTCCTTCCATGTATAAAGTAAAAAAACTTATATGGATGAGCATTTAAAATGCAAAAGCTCTCAAAAAAATTGCTTTTTACTTTCAGAATAACCACGGTAACAGTTTTACTCATTTCAAGTTTAATAAGAGGATCATCATATTTATATATACACATAAATCATATTAATGTTCAACTACACTGCACCATGCAAGTGACATCTCCATTTTAAAAAAAAAATGGCAATGGCAGTTGTTTATTTGTTGTTGTTTTGTTTTTAAATTGCCGTTATGATAACTGCAATATTTCTCACCGCTGAAAAAGCAAGCAGGCCATCTGTGAGTCAGAGACAAAACCCTCAGCCGTTTTGATCTCACACCAACGAGCAAACACTGTTTTCTCCAACTTGACAGCAAACAGCCCCTGACAGTCACTCTGGTTCTGCACTTCTGTGCCTCCTTCCTCTTTTGCCAAAGCTGCCTCATCCATGCTCATTGTGGACTTTGGCGGAAGTTGCATGACATTTTCTGGCTCTGTGCAGTTGCTGTCTCCACCCTGGGTGACTGGTAATGGTAGCTGCAGGTTCTCCATGACACCTCTTAGCTTTCAACACCTAAAACAAGACATCACCTGATAAAAATTCTGTTAGTGATTGCACTTTTACAACTTCAAAGTCAACAAAGAAGAAGAGGCATGCAACCAATTTTAGCTCATAAACACAAAACTGTATAACAATAACAGCCCAATTCATAAACAAACAAAAAACAAAGAAATAAGCATAAGCAGTTATGACAGTGGTTGGAGGAAGGATGCCTGAAGTTTACACTGACAGCTTGCCAGCAGTTCCATTGTAGTTAGGGTTAGTACTCAGATAGTAGGGTGTATTCTATACTGTGGGAGACTTTTCCTTTTTATTTTTTTGCCAGTGGCATAATAATAGTCAAACATTGATTGACTGTAAAATCTGTGGCCATTTCAAGGAAGAAGAAGAATGAAAAAGGGAGTAAATGCACCTATTATGAACTTATAATATGTGAAACTGCCCAGTATATTTATATTATATATATATATATGATGCCCCTTTCCCAATGAAATAAAAATTAAATTAAAATATGAAGCTTTTTTCTGCTGTAACATGTTTGAAGAAATAAGGGAAATGGCATAATATGTGAATGCATTATTATTTACTGTGCTGTGACTGTGAGTTGTTGTTTTTTAAGGGAAGGTTAGCCGTTTCAGTTAATGTTAGTTTGGATGGTATCGTATGAATCGCTGAACCTTTTGTAACCAAACCCAGTATGTTAATACAGTATTATAAGCCAGAGTGTCATGTGTGAAAAATTGTTTCTATCTTCAAGGTCAAGGTCACAGTAACTGAGTTCATACAATGAAATCATGACTATTTCTACTATATGTTCTGAACTGTTGATTTTTTGGCAACCAACTTAGTTTGACAGTGCATGTTCATAAAAAAATATTAAAAAAATGTCAGAAGTGACAGATATTCCATGATTAATTAGGAAATATTGTATGATAAAAAAGGCAAGAGTCAAACTGGCCACTGAGCTGACTCTATTCATGCATTTCTGGTGCCTTCTGTAACATGCAAGACACTGCCTGATGACGTAACATGATGTACAGCTAACCACGTTTCTGTCATCCTGTCAATTTTGTGAGCTGGTTTGGCCTGGTGGTAAGGCATTAGGCTGGTAAGCAGAGAGACCTCAGTTCAAATCTGCTTCGGCTCTCCTTTCTCTTCAAAAGTTGTGGTCTGTGGACGCTGTCTTGCGACTCTGTCCCTCACAATTATCAAACATTAAAATGGCTCTCATTGCTGCCCACCTTAACGCAGAAGTCATTCGGGTGGTGACAGTGCAGCGATAGGTATAATATATAATCTCCCTCCCCCCTCCCCCCTTCCCCCTGTCCCTAGTAAGCCTTACAGTTTCTGTGGATGTTAAACACCATGTTTACTTACTTACTGTCAATTTATGTCTTATATTTATGTACACTTGAGATGTCAAGCTTTCATTTCCAAATAATAACATTAAATAATTCACACTCTGACTTTGACCATTATAATTATGGTATGCCCATGTACTCTATGTCACAGTTTTGACCAGTTTTCAGAATGACCCATATAGTTAATGATCTATACTGGAGCAAGTGATAACATGGGATCTTATGTACTGCACTAGTGGCAGCGGCACACCCAATATGAGATCATAATACTGGCGCAATGCCTGTGTAAGACCATAGAGGTATTCTTAGTCTTACACCAGGTTGACCATTATACTACATTACTGGTGCAGCCAGAATGTGATAGCTTGTCAAAATCCTGATGCAGTTGAGCAAGGAATTGCACAGTGTGTTCTGTTCTGTGGCTTTAGTGTAGGCCTATGCTCATATGTGCTACCATGGAAAGGGCACTGCCATGTACCAACATAAGGTGACAGACTGGAAAATGCTGTCACTTCTCCCAAATAAAACTTAAAAGTAATAAATGTCAGCCCGACATCTGTGGATATTATGTGCCATTCAAAGGCTGTCACAGATTGGGTTGACCAATATAATTATAGTATGCCCATGCAGTGATGCACATTGTATGGGGTGGATTTTCTTTTGCACAGGCACTGCGCCAGTATAATTTAAATTATAAAAAATATAATCACACACACACTCACACACACACACACACACACACACACACACACACACACACACACATATATATATGGTAAAATTTAGTTTCTGTTGCAAATTTTGGGTTTATTCGCTTGATATGACCCGATTTGAATTCTGATGGTAGTTCACCATTTGTGATATAAAAATGGCGATCAAAATGCCTCATGAATTTCCGACCGCCTCCGTAGATATCACCCACACCGACTCTCCTAGGCTTCTGTTTCTGTTTCTGTTGCGTACGTCATTAGCATCCTGGAATCTGGCATTGGTGCGACGGATTGGGGCGCGCAGCGTTGGTGGTCAATCGGCGCTTGGCCAGGTAGACTGGGGTGGCTGTAGAAGATGCTCATGCCTGACATTAAAGTAAATCACGAGCGTCCTACCTCGGTATCGGGACTACAAAACGCAATGCAATCTACCTCAGCAAAGATCCATCGGTTCGTCTCTCCTCTGATGGATCAGATGGCACAGGATCGTTTGGTTCCAGCATCGGCCATTTTAGCGATTCGTCAGCAAAGCTATATTTTCACTTCGTTTCGCATCAAATCGGAGTGTACTGTATCAAATTTGTGTATGTCCTTGTTTTTTGTGCAACCATCTGTGAGTTTACATGAGAAAAATATAAAAACTGTGCCGAGAGTAGTTAGATTTAAAATAATCCTGTTTCAGTCTGTGGTGACAGTTGATAGATGAAATCAGTTCTCCTGTCCTCTACAGTCGAAAAAGACACTTTTTCTTTCTTTCTTTTTCTTAATAATATTTTTAGGAAGTACTCTCCACGTTTTTCCGTTCGTGTTTGTACCAGTGTAGGGCGTTGCCAACGTAATTCACCAGTTAAGATAAAGACATCAAGATCCGTGACCTTTGTACAGTAAGCTTTCAGAGCCCTTGGCGTTTCCATCATATCTGGGCATTCCAGTACATTATGATACGTTGTAGTGTCGTTGTAGTAAAAAGACGTACCGGCTGTCCTTGGTGTGTGACCGACCTTCACCTTTCAGTCGGTGCTTCCGTGTACGCTTCTTTGCGGTGCTGTTCCGAAAGCTGCAAGTTTGCCAGAATTATTAATTCAGCGCTGGCACTGAGTAAGAGAGCCATCTATTAAGAAAACCAGAGCTAAGAAAGGCTGTCTGGCTCAGGTTACTTATCCGTCCAGATTTTCTTGTTGAACGTGAGGGCTGGGCGAAACACTACTAGCTGACGACGAACATCATGGCATCAAAAGGACCAGCTAACGGCAGCAAAGTTTTGACTCTCGAAACTCTCAATCCATGCGTGAAGTTGATGGAATATGCTGTACGAGGGCCTATAGTTGCTAGAGCGGGTGCTATTGAAGCCGAACTGAAGCAAGGATCCAAAAAAAACTTTGATAAAGTGGTGAAAGCTAACATTGGCGATTGCCACGCCACAGGTCAGAAACCCATCACATTTATCCGGCAGGTCCTCGCCTTAGTCACGTACCCTGATGTATTGATGAAAAGTCCTGAGTTTCCCGAGGATGCCAAGAAGCGAGCCAAGCGAATCTTAGACGCCTGCAAAGGAGGTTCGATTGGGTCTTACACTGAGAGTCCCGGTCTGCTTGTCATACGGCAAGACATTGCCAAGTACATCGGTGACCGAGATGGCTATCCCAGCGACCCTAACGACATTGCAATGTCGACAGGAGCCAGTGATGGCATTAAGTCCATTCTCACACTGCTTCTCACGGGCAAAGGAGGTGCAGAAAAAGCAGGCATCATGATACCAGTGCCCCAGTATCCTCTCTACTCTGCTGCCATCTCAGAATTCAATGCTTACCCAATCCCCTACTACCTTGATGAAGAAAACCACTGGTCCCTTGAAGTTTCTGAGCTAAAGAGAGCCTTGAGTGAGGCTAAGCCAAACTGCCAACCAAGAGCTATTGTTGTCATCAATCCAGGCAATCCAACAGGCCAGGTATTGACAAAACAGAATATACAGGATGTCATCAAGTTTGCTCATGAGAATAAGCTCTTCATCCTTGCTGATGAAGTGTACCAACACAATATTTATGCCAAGGGGTCACAGTTTTTCTCCTTCAAGAAAGTGCTGATGGAGATGGGGCCACCATACAACACAATGGAGCTTGCATCATTTATGTCAGCATCCAAGGGTTTCATGGGAGAGTGTGGTTATCGTGGCGGATATGCAGAAGTGGTCAATCTTGATCCACAGGTAAAAAGATTAAAATTATCATTTGCTGTTTATAATGCATGACTGAAAAACTGTGAAGATAGATTGTTTCAGAGCGCTATTAGTAGCAGTCCACTTTGTTATGTTTATATTAGATTTTCTAGTTTTTTGTTAATTTACTGCAGATCTGGTTATAACCCATCACATTTGTCGATTTGAGTGTGCTCTCAGTACCTGGGTCTCATTTTCTAGTGTAAACTTATGACAGGCCAAATTATGGCTAGGCTTTCTGATTGTCTTGTCATCAGGCCTGGTCTTTGTTGCATAACATGCCATGTCTTGTCATGAGGCCTTGTCTTTGTTGCATAACATGCCATGTGAGTCAGCTATCCCATACATTTTACTTCATATTCTCACTGGAGGAAATTTGACTCACATGTTATGGGAAACATCTGTAGATAGTATTTAGTTAATATTGATCTAGATCTGTGAAGGGCCTGTTAACTTCTTTGGGTCTCACCTTTGGAAATAAGCCATGATATGAACAAGTTGTAATGTAATGCATTCACTGATTCAGTCTAGCAGTGGGGTGCAGCAGATGTGGAAATTAAGGTCCTTTCTGCAGAGAACCCAGAGTTATGAAAGGTTCTCCATTTAAACTTAATGTTCGCAGTAGGGTCAGATATATATATATTTAATATATAGTATGTATACTCAAAATATAAAGAATCAACACAATGGAGTTAAATTAGTGCTCAAAATGTGTAACACAAGTACAACAAGGACCAGAGTCACCTAATGTAACTCTCAGCTGGTATGCGTGAATGTTGATTCTGCACGTGCACTCAGGGCCTTGTTCTGTTTCAGATTTTTACTTGGAATATAGCTTTCCAGATTACATGCTTCATATACTGCCTGGAATATTTCTTTGTTTCAGTAAATGGTTCAGATCACACTATTCTTCTGGATGAAGTGGAATAAAGCTATAAAACTCTGAACACTCTTGCCATTAGATTTTGAGCATTCACAATCAAGCAAGTTAATGTGCTGACAAACTGCAAACACTTTAGTGGCATGCAGTAACACTAGCATTTTCAGTTTTGTTTGATCCATGTGGTGTTTCTATAAAATGAAGTTAGGCACAATGAGAACAGCTGAAACAACAAGAATGTTCTCAACAACAGACTTACATGTATACATACAATGTATGTGTTTCACTGCCCTTGTTAATGTTATGTCTAACCCATATACAGCTAGCCATTACATTAAATCTAGAATGTAAATCACATACCAATGAAGGGTTGGTCCAAGTGTGATGGCAAGCTACATGTCATCTGAGATACTTCTTTGCCATTTTTGTTGCTTTTTGGGTGGGGTGGGGTGGGGGGTAGTATTATTACTATTAAATGCTTTTTCTTTTTCACAATAGTATTAAATGCTCTCTCTCTCTCTCTCTCTCTCTCTCTCTCTCTCTCTCTCTCTCTCTCTCTCTCTCTCTCTCTCTCCCCCCCCCCCTCTCTCTCTCTCAGTTTTGACAGTCCCAGGGCCCAAGTTTATCAAGTTAAACTTGATCAGTTATGTCTGTTTTGTGCATCAGGTAAGGGCAATGTACAACAAGAGCATTTCTGCAAAGTTGTGTCCTCCAGTATCCGGCCAGGCAGTGATGGACATCGTTGTCAATCCACCCCAGAAAGGGGAACCCTCTTTTGACCAGTTCAGCAAGGAAAAACAGACAGTTTTAGCACAACTGAATGAAAAGGTATGTTTGTTGTTATTTTTTATTGTCCTTTAATATTTCTAAAGCTGCATACCAAAATGTAAGACTTCAGATTTTTTGCTTGTGCTTGCCAGTGGAGTGGAGACGGGGGATGGGGAGGGGGGGGGACCTGAAGGGAGCCATGGATATCACTGATGTCCACTCCCCTGTCTTAAGGTTGACATTTGATTCCCCTTTCCTATCTCCTATCATGTTTTTTTCTGCCTAGTCTTCTTGCTCTTTCTGTCTTGTCATTTATCTGATAATGGTCCATTCTCATGACTTTTTCTAGAAAACTCTCAAACATTTCCATTAAGACTATAAGAGTTAGGCTTTTTTGTATGGGTCTTTTTGAGCAACTAGGAGATGGTAGATGGTATGTGCAGTTTGCTGCCATATAATCATATTGCACTAGTATTTGCCTTTATGCATAATATAACATGGTATTTTATTGTTTCTGTCCATTCCTTTTTTATATTTTCTTTATCAGTTTATGACTTTAAGTTTAATCTGGTATCAATAAATTAGATGGAAAAGTTGACAATACCAGCATGATCTAGCCATATGTGCTCTTTTAACAGGGGTAATACTGAAGGAATTAACTCTTCAAAAATTTGTGGTTAATGTTTGTGTATGTTTTGATTTATGTTTTTGTACGGATTGGTTTTGTGGATTGACTTGAGAAAAGTTACATATATATGTAGTATGAGGAGAATTTTTTTAATGTGCATTTGAATTTGATTGTCCTGAGGTGACCCTGTGTGGCTGACTTGATTTAAAAATCAAATTACTAAATAACTAACTCTTGAAAGAACCCAAAGCTACCAAAGTTTCTCTCTTTGAAGCCTAGAGTAGGTTTTAGAGTTAGATATTAGTCCTGCATGCTACATCTATTGCCAAAAATTATCTCAGCCCTCACAGTTCATTGCATTCCCCCCCCCCCCACCCCCACCCCCCAATCATCTTCTCCAGATTTATTTGTGCCCAGCATGTGCCAAAATAATAATAATATATGTAATAATAATGGAGAATTTATAGAACGCTTTCAGAGACACACACTAGTCAAATTAAAGCACTTTACTGTAGAACTTAATTTGTTCTAAAACGTGCATTTTGCAAATGGGTTCTTCTTCAGGGGGAATCAGAGGTCAAAACTGAAATAGCTTACAGCTTATCCCAATTAGGCTTGTTGTGTTCCACATACATCCTATGTTAAGGTACAATTAAAAGAAAAGCGGTTAGGACCCTGACTGCAAGTTAGGGTGGCTTCGAACATGTCCAAGTGGAGAGCATAACGCATGTTTCCGTGTGACATAAGAGTATCATTATATAATATTTAGAACAAGGAACCTTATTATTTCATAGAAAGGTTTTGAATAACAATTATTAGGAGTAACTAAGTGTAATTTTTATCTAAGGTGTTAAAAGTTATGTGCTGGGCCGGCAGCGTCCCTTTCCCCCAGTGTCCCTGCAGAGGCAGGTTGTTTACTGTTGCAGCCGGTGTTCAATTGTTCATCTCAGGGGAGAGCCTACACTGTTTCCTGGTTGGTTGGTGTACAAATAAAAGTTATGTTTTAGCAACCTCTGACTTGTGGCTCTTCATTCATGCTTCCAACCTGCTTCTCTCTACTCCCCTACAGTTGTGACACTGAAACATGCGTGACATGGAAAGAAAGGTTTTTTCTTCAAGATCAAACAAACACCATGGATCATGAACAAGTATTTATTCTTGTTAGCTTTTGATGCTGTGGACATATTCCAAAGTAATATTGGAACACTTCCTCAACTTCGGATGGTCTTTGAATTGTAACGCATGTTTCATGTGACAGGTAATGTATGTTTCACATGACATTCAATAATCACTCAGGTAGGAAACTGTCAACAGTATGTAGAAAATATATTTTTTCAGAGTATTTGTACACATTACATGTATGTAAGCATTTGTTTTGAGTTTGACAAGTTGTTGTTGTTTTGTTTTGTTTTGAGTTTGATGAGTTTTGCTTATGTAAAAAAAACAACAACAACAAAACAACCCTGATGAGTAGTATTAGTAATGTTTACATGAATTGACTGAAACTTAACATGAAAATTTAATCAGTCATCTGTTCTCATGCAAAACAATGACAACTGAAAGCAACTTTTATTCTGTAAAAAAACCCAGCTGCATTTGACACCAGTCTGTAGTGGCTTAGTTTTGTAAGCTGATCAGCATACACCCAAGTGATGTCATCAGTTGCAGGGAACAAAAACCTGCTCTGATTTTCACGCAGGAACTTTATCTGCACTTCTCCAGATGAAGCCTTGTAGTCTAGTACCTAGATTTAACAGAGCCAACAAGTGAAATCACAGCACAATTGCACAGCACAACACATGACTTTCAGAGACAGCAATCAAAGGTGGAGGAAATGGAAAAACAAGATGTCGTAAACTAGTACATATATATAGTATTCTGTCTTTTTCATGAATGCTAATGCACCCCCCACCCCCCACCCCACCCCAGGAACCAAACAAAAACAAAACAAAAAACATGAATAAGAAAAAACAAAACAGGTATAGTTCTACTCAGTATATTGATATTATTAATATTATGTTGAATTCTTTCCAGCTTAAATTAGTAAAGTTTACTGAAAAAATGAACAAAACAAAAACAAAAAACCTCTGCAAGCACACCATGTCACTACTAAAACAGGACAGAAGAAACAACAGTAAAAATTCCAAACAAAAACTCTGCAAGTACACCATGTCACATTAAATTATATTGTTTCTAGTCCGATAGAAGATGGCAAATTTAAATCAAAAGAATCTCAAAGTTACATCATCATTAATACTATAGCACAATCTCAGTTTCACACAAATCAAAACAAAGCAGGGAAGATTTCTTTAACGCATGTTCTGCAACACGATGATAATGTTTACATGTACAACGCACATTTTGTGTGACAGAATCAACTTCCGTCCAGTTCCATGTCACCAGAAACGAATGTTATGTTTTGACCAATTCCCTGCTCCTTGTTCATGGATTGAGAAATAATTTGAAATGACTGCAACCGTTACTAAACATGTTTGTTTTTGATCCTACATATGCCTGCTTTTTGGTAATTGTGGTTCCTAACCATGAAATAATGATTCAGCAAGAAACGTATGTTTCATGTGACGAAACGGAGATGAGCCTGCAAGAGAGTGCATCAAACACTTTGAACGCTGTATTTATAAATAAAGAGTGCTACTGTATAAGATACTAGTCTGAAATGATCAAGTAACTATAACTGCTTGGAATTTCACCTACCTGCGTCATTGGTACCCTCCAAATTGGGCAAAACCATGTGCTAGCAGACAACGATGACAGTCAGTCAACGCATGTTTCTCCTGCGTCAGAATGTGACGTGCAGCGGTAAAAGTGCCCAATCACGAATTCCATGTGTATCACATGATATGACGTCATCAATGTGTGTGTAGATGCCCTTGGTACGTTTGAAAATTGCAGTTACAAGATTTTTTTCCTTTGTTGGATTTGTTTCGCAAATTTTTGTTGTGGCCATAATGGATGTTTCACCCGCAACACAAAATTTTCATTGCACTTTTAATGCCTTTTAGGAAATAATATGGCAACTTTGATTTTCCCCGGTTTGCATTGTTGATCTTGTGCAAGTTGGAAGTGAACGCATGTTTCATGACGTGATGGGTCATGAAACGTGCGTTATGCTCACTTTCAACTGTCATTGTTGTACACAGACATACTCAGCAGTCCTGAAATTAGCTTTCTGGTGCTTTTACATGTTGCAACTTTGCAAACAAATTAGATATGTCTGAATATTTTCGTCTGGTATGAAGTAGCTTCCAACAGAAGCAGTAGGGTATTGCCATTCCCATTTTTGCGTGACATGGGGATATATTTTGCTAATAAAAAATAAACGAAACATTTTTTTCCCACCCCGTTGCTCTCATTGCTTCTTGGGTGTATAACAAAGGGAATTTTCTCCATGTGGTGTGGAAAAAAAATGAACTGATTTACAACAAAACTGTTGCAACGTGAGTGACTACCAATTAGGACCAGCACTGAAGAAGAACCCAAATACTTTAGAGTGCTTTTCAATGAGGCTTGTAGGTGGTGGTATAATTTGTACACAAAATGAACAGTACAAGGCCCAGCACAGAAAAAACATGCAACTTGCAAATACCCACATACTATTACTAAACAATGGTGCATAAACAAAGAAACTTTTTAAAAATAAAGTCATACAGAGCATTGTGAAACACACACACACAGATTTGTGCAATAGAGAAGCAGAAGGCCAACATGCTGTTTTGCTTTTGAAAGTGGTGATCATCTGAAGATGAACACAGAGACCTAAAAGGGACAGAGATCTGAACAAGTTCAGCTAAGTACTGCTGCTAACACTAGTAACAGTGCCAGTGATCTCATAGCAGAGACAAGCTGTTTTGTGTTTAATTCTGTTCTGTTGGGAGCCAGTGCAGTTGTTTGAGAAGATGTTTGACATGTTCTGCTCATCAAGATTTAAGGATGCATTTGGCTGCAGAGTTCTGTACTTGTTAGAGTAGTTTGGTGATTTTCTGTTGGAGTCTGTGAATAACCTACTAGTAGGGAATTGCAGCAGTCTAATCTGGACATGATGCGTGAGTTAACTAGTTGGTTATGTCTTCACTGAGATACTGTCAAGTGGATCCTTTGCATCTGATCCAGATTCAATATATATGCAGTCTTACATGTTTTGATGATGTGTTGTTTCTTTGAAACTATTGAAAGATCACTATTGAAGATGAAGCCGATGTTGTGGATGATTCTAGAAAACTCAGTATCAGTACTGCTGAGACTAAGTGGGATTGTTTGTGGGTTTGGTTTGCAAGGTCATGTTGACAGAAGATGATGATGAAAATTGAATAGCTTCAGTCTTATCATTATTCAGTGTGAGTCTGTTTTCTCCCATCCCTTGTCTGATATCTTTGACACAATCTTAAGTGAACAGACCATGTCTGAGTAATTTTCAGGTGATTCAGAGTGATTGAGTTGTGTGTCATCTGCAGACATTTCATGATGAATAGAGTGCTTTTCAAAGAGGTATGTAAGTGGTGTTGTATACAAAATGAACAGTACAGGGCCCAGCACAGAGCCTTAATGAACACCAAAGTCCATGGACATTTCTGTTGACTTTTGATCTTCTATGAGGAGGTAATGTTTCCTGTCAGAATGGTAAGATCAAAACCAGTTCAGGGCTGCACCGTGGCTGTTAAAGTCATGTTTGAGGTGAAAGAGAGGAATTCCATGGTCTGTTGTGTCAAACGACTCAAAGGCTGCAGAGAGATCCAAAAGCAAGAGAATCCCCCAAACATTATCATCAGCAGAACTTCCAGAAGTGAGAAGATCATTCAGTATTCAGAGAAGAATAGTCACTGTGCTGTGCCCACACCAGTAAGCAGACTGATGGATGCTGAACAGATTGTGTGTTGACAGATGTGAGGAAAGTTGTGAAAAACAAGTTTTTCCGGAAGCTTTGACAGAAAGCGTAGATCAGAAATGGGTCTGTAAATGTTTAGTTCATTTGGATCTAGTGATCATTTCTTTAACAAGGGTTTTACAACTGCTGTTTTGAAATCAAGTGGAATGGTGCCTGATGTGAGTGATTGGTTGAGAACATTGGTGATTGTCAGGAGAAGAACTTTAAGTGTTTTTGAAAGATAAATTATTATTTTTTTATAGAGAAGTTTAGCTGGTACTACCACTACCAGATCAAGCACCAAAGTTTTGAGGACAATTTATAGGATAATCTGTTTAGCAAATTGTTCAAAAACTGGTGTAAAGGAGAAAAATAGGGTGCTAGAGAATGTGAGCTGACAGAAATTATTCTTCTGTGCCACCCATGAAAAGCTGTTTTGAATGGAAAATATTTTTATATTTTTTTAAGTGACTGAAGATGCTTTGAAGTTGTTGAAAATCATGAACAGAATGAAGAGAGGGTTTGTTTTACCTAAAAGAATAGTCATGTTGTAAAACAGCTCTTTGCATACTGCATTAGAAGACACCATGGTTGAATAGGACTTCTTAGTTTCATGGACTAGGTCAGTGACTTTCTGCTTTGCTGTCTCATATGGATGTTTATGAATAGTCAAACATGAGGACTGCCAGTGATGCTCCATTCTTCAATATTCACATTTCAGTGCTTCAGGGAGTGACATATTGGGTGTAATACCATTTGCAGTGTCAACTAAAAAATTGTCCATGTTGATCATGCAAATGCATCAAATGGACTCAAACTTCACACGTGTCTTGGCTTTGAAACAGAGAGTCAGCAAAGAATGGAGATGTGATCAGAAGTAAGCTATCATGACAAGTATAAGTGGATTAAATCACTAGATTTTATGAGGTAAAACTCATAAAGTGTCAATGCTGATGTGATGTGCACAGCTTGATGTCAGAACTTTGGACTTTTCATGTATTTATTTATCAGTAACGTTTTACCCCAGTGTTTGCTGTTGTAATTTAATGATGTTTTCTGATTGGCGTGAATATGTGAGGAGTGTACTTGGCACCACAAAACATTCCTAGTGCAATTGTATTGACAGTTGGCAATAAAGTTGTGTGTAAAAAATCAAGTCATCAGCATCTCCTTGGAAGACCAGTCTAGAATGTGGCCATGTCTGTGAGTTGGCTCACTGACACTAGTGACAGTCTGTACAAGGCTAAAAATATCAGCCATGTCACATTTGTTTTGGTTGAGGATCTTCAAGATCTAAGATCTTCAAAATGAAAATTAAAGTCACCTGCACTGATGATGCTGTTTTGATCATTGTTGAGACACAATGCGCTTGACAAGGAGAAAGTTAATTAAAAAGCACAGGACCATCTTTTTATTTGTCTTACTTAGTGGAAGCTGGTACACACAGTAGATGGAAATGCATTTCTTGTTTAGCCCAGGAGTCATCTGAGCAAGTTTAAATGATGTGTGTGGAAAAGGAAAGCTGGCAGTGGTAGAGCAGGGAGTCTTTGTTGATGAAGGCAAGTCCACCACCTCGCAGTTGGAGCAGGGAAAGAACAGCTTGTAGGCTGGAGGTGTCAGGTCTGTGCACTTGGCATTGTCGCCAGATTCACCTAACAAAACAAGGAATCGCCCTTGTACCCATGGTATGATGAATGATGTTTTACCCCCTTGGTGACCTTTGCATTTGTGTACACACACACACACACACACACACACACACACACACACACACACACACACACACACACACAGAGCTGGCATGAGTGATAATGACACTGGACTCAGGATCAAAAAGTTAATAGTTTAAATCCTCAGTCAGGTAATAGCCCCCTCTCTCCCCTCCCCTCCATCCTAGTCTCATGATTGTGGGCAGTGTCTGGTCCTTTGGGGTGAGGAGAACCTGAGGTCCTGTGCACTACAGACTGGCCAATGTGAAAGATTCTACAGGAGTAAAAGAATGTCCTGACAAAGTTCTCTGGAAATCTCACCAGCATCATGGGTTAATTAAGGCTGTGATAGCACAGCTCTATAGCTGCTTGCTTTCTTTGAGGAAATCTATCTTGCTTCCCTATGGCAAGGTTTTAACTAAGATAGTGAATTATAATTTATATGCCATTCTCTATGACAAGATTCCAGCTGGGACAGTGAATTAAATAAGTTCTCTGTGACAAAATTCCAGAAGGGACAGTGAATTATATACAGTTCTCTATGGCCGATTCCAACTGGGACAGTGAATTATATACCATTCCCTGTGACAGGACTCCAGCTCAGACAGTAAATTATATACCAATCTCTAAGACAAGATTCCTCCTGGGACAGTGAATTAGCATTTCTGTATGGCAAGATTCCAACTGAGACAGTAAACTATATACAATTCTGTATGGCAGATTCCAGCTGGGACAGTGAATTATATACCATTCTCCATGACAAGATGTGTGTTGGTAACTAGTTATTTATTGCTGTGTTTTCAGGCGAAGCTTGTAACCAGCCTTTTCAACTCCATAGAGGGAATCACCTGCAATGAGGTTCAAGGAGCCATGTATGCTTTCCCACGCCTTCACTTGCCACCCAAAGTCATTGAGGCAGCCAAAGCTGCTGGACAGGCACCAGATGCCTTCTACTGCTTTGCACTCCTGGAGGAAACAGGTATCTGCACTGTTCCTGGTAGCGGGTTTGGAGAAAAGCCTGGAACATACCACTTCCGCATCACCATTCTGCCCCAGGTGGAGGAGCTGAAGGAGGTGCTGGCCCACTTCAAAGACTTCCACATCAAGTTCCTTGCCAAATACAAGTAAATATTTGCAGGCAGACTTGGCAGATTGATCCAGATGTCATGAATGTTGCATCAGTTGAGGTGCTATCATAGTTAAGCTGATGATTATCTACAACTGCATCATAAACTGGTGCAATGATGCACTTATGTGATGCTTAGGTGCTTAGTTTTAGCAAATATTATAATAGAAAGTTGGGTCCTCACAGTTCTATAAAAAGCAAGGATGGTCCAGCACACAGCACTCCAAGCATAATATAATGATGAAAATCAGGGGAGATAAGTACATAGACAACAACTATGGCCATCAGCACAAATCGGTGATTTGGTCTTTACCAAAAAATATGAATAAAACACATCAATAGTGGGGTGTTTGTGGTTCACATATTGTAAGGTCAGATATTATCATATTTGAGCCTGTCAAATTTTTCTCTGCAAAATAATGTAGCAAACCAACCAAAAAGCATGCCAACACACACCTGATTTTCAGCTGTCAAAAGCAGATGACAGACATGTATGCTGATAGTACCAATTTAGCTGTGGCACAATTCAGTCTGCTTCTTCTTGTGTTTTAAAACCGTGCTATTGTAACCATTTTGACTGGCTTACTCAGTTTTCATGTCCAGACAAGAGCGATGGTGTTAATGGAAACAAATGAATCTAATGGCTTGGCTGCCATCATAACTTACAGTAGATGGCGCTATAGTCAGCCGGAACACTAAAAATAGCATGATGGCCCACCTTTCTGTTAATAATCTCTGGTTTTAAGCATGAGTTCTCTATATTTATTTTGCATTTCTTTTCTCCAGTATTTGTTTCTTGCACTGAACAAACAGACCAGCTGCATTAGATATCTGACTGTTTTGATGTGCATGTGGATACAGTGGTAATGCATTGAGGTGGATTGCTACTGCTGCAGTGATCAAATCATGGAAAATAAGTTTGTTGTCTTATCTTCATGATTGTATCAATAAACTATGTAGGAAGATGGACAGTGAAGGGTATTCAACTTAGAAGTTTTGTGCTTTAGGCAGTTTGTCAACTATATGTACATACAATTATACACAATAAACTGAAGGCATTTTTTTTCTGACTTGTGAATACATTTTTATTCACATGAACAGATGTGAGTCTGTGTAATGATCGGCGTTAAACCGCTTGTCTGCCTTTTAGGATCAACCAGCTAAAATGTAAACCTTTATGTTAATTTAGGATGTTCTTTGATGCCACATCAAGATGTCAACTTTGTATGACTACACCCTAGAGTCCCTGTATACCCATTGCACAAACTGTACACCTCCCCAAAAAACAGGCATTGCATATTTTGTCAGGATTTATGCAACAGAAGCACTTTAATGTTGCTTTAAATTTGAGTTCTGTGGGGTGATGTTGGTTTATACTTTACAAATGAAGAGTGGGGAGAAAAAAATGTTGGCGCTTGTTATAATATGCACAGATACCACATGTCAGACATGTCCATGACGTCACAGACTTCATGGAAATGACAGCACCCATGGCCATGTTTTCACAACTTTCAAACCTAGATTTTTAGTAAACTATACCTTGTGTAGTTTATTATTCCATTCCAGTTCATAGGACCTGTGATGCTTCTTCACTTGGGGTCCCCTTTAATGGAAGGCATGACAACTTTCTTCACTTTTAACACTGCACTATCGTCAGCTTCAGCACTATCTTCATCTTGATGCATGGAAAAATTGCAAAAATGAGGTTGTTGAGGTTCTCATGAACAGTGTGTAAGTTCCAGTTCTTAAACTTTTGCATGGTGATAACCGTAAGCAACCAGTTTTAATTGCCTTAAGCTATCGGCAAGGCTCACAGGAAAGTCTAAAAATACAACAGAACATTGTGTTTTCCCATTCAGAATGTGTGTCAACTGAGTATTTGCTTTTCTTGTTGTAGTATCAAGTTGAGAAATATACTCTGATTTTGTGATTTTGAACTAAAGCTGTGTAACTAGTGCTGCTGTTTTGCAGTAGATGACAGAATGTTCTCAGGATTGTGTTCTGTGATGATATAATCAACAAAACTAATATGCATGTTAGGAAATATTAAATGTTTTATGAGTTAGTGATGTTGTATTTTAACTGAAAGGCTTGACATGGCAGACTGTATACAATGATATTAACCAGCAAAACTCCTTTGTTTTATTACATACACAACAGGCTGCTGTGTATGTACCCAGGCCTCAGAAACTTCCAAGCAGTTTTGCTTGTCTCATCGTGAAAGTGACTAAAACTGATCATACCACACTTGTGAACACCACAAAATTTGCTCTCTCAGTCTTCAGCCTACTTTTTAACACAATGTTTCCCAGCAGTTTCCTATCTTGGCCCATGGAATAAAATAGGTCACCTTGCTTGCTGTAGCTGATCATTGCAGGCTCCAGTGTTTCATGCCTGCATAGGCTCCAAAGTGTGAGACTATGTATTGTCATAGACAAACTGAATCAGATGTGTTTGTGATTTCATTAGTTTTGTTGCCTCTGTCAAGCCCATGCAGTGCATATTGTGTGGGTTCCAGCATTCTATTAATTGTAGTTAGGTGAAATATAAATACTGAGGTATACCTGCTATATTGACTGTTATTTACTTGACTGCAGTCGCTGTTGACTGTGCTGTGTCCAGAACAGTGATCCAGCTTTTTGCTTTTGATTTAGTGACTTGAGTTTTGAATTGGTGTCAAAGAATTTTGGGGGGGTGATTCTTCCTGAGGTGACCCCATGTAGTTGACCAGATGTTAGAATCCAAGAAGTAACTAACACATTCATCCTAATGTGACCCAGTGCAGTCGACAGGACATTATAATCCAAGAACTAGCTAACGCTTTCTCTTGAGGATAATGAAATTAAGTTGTTTCCACAAAAACAGAGAACATTTAACAGGGGTGACAGTATTTCATTGAGAGGGGTTGTGTTTTTGGTTTACTTTTGTTTACTTGGATCTCTCCAAAATCAGATAATGTTTAAGTACATATTACAACTGACATGTTAAAGGTGTATGCATGTGTGTGTGGGTGGGTGGGTGATCTTAGGTTCAGTGGATTTTGGTTCACAGGTCTAGGTCACAGTGCTTGATATATTTTCCATACAAAATTGCAGGGAAGTTTTTGATAAAAGCATGTTTGTGCTTTTTTATTGTTGTCATTGTTGTATTGATGGTTAATGTTTGTTTAACTGGCTTCTTTTCTGGGCAGTGTGAGTGATACTCTTTTTCAGTTCAGCATTGCAGCAAGCTGCTTTTTGTACTTGATGATGACAACCACTGAGACAAATAGCCAATATGAGACAGACAGCCATTTTTATCAAATGACACTCATTTCAGAACAGGAAAAATGTAACCAACATTCAAAATTTTCAACAAAATCTGATTTTAGATATATATAGAGAGAGATTCTGAATGTTACAAATTGCAGAGAAAAAAGTGGCTTCTAGGCATATGAGCTTGTGTAAAATATTCCAAGTTTTGGGTGGGGATAGCTCAGTTTGACTGAAAAAGCCACGTTGATGCAGGTTCAAGTCCTCAGTGCAGCAAGGGATTTTTCTCCCAGAGTCAACTTCCAGTGGAGACTTTCGGTTTGTGTACAGTCCCTGTGTGCAATCACATCCATCAACATCTGTGTGCATGTTAAAAATCCCAAACACTGGCAGCTATACCATTGTTTAGACACATGAAAATAATGCACATGCTGATAGAAATGGGTAGAGCTGCACCTGTTTGCACCGAATTTCATGCAAGGGATAAAGAAGTACTAAAAGAAATGTTTTTGTTTTGTTAGATATGTATGTGTATATTTTGTGTGTATGTTTGGTTAACCTGTCATGGCATTAGATGCAAATAATTGCCACCGTTTTTTTGGTCACAGTCCCATTGGGTAAGAGGTTGTTTTGTTGTTTTTATTCCTTTTAAAAAGGTCAGGGTTCACTCGCAGCCAGTAAAGTTTTGCCTTTGCATCAGTTTTTCTGCATGTACAGTGGGTTAAAAAAAAAAGTCCTTAATCAGATAAAGTGCACAATCATTATAACTAATGAGCATATGAGTGCTATCATATGAATTTCAGTGACTGATTGAAAATAAAGATCACACTCACAGCAGCTGTCGAGAGACAAAACTGAAAACTGTATTTTCTCAGCAGCTTCTTATTCAGTCTCTACGCTCTGAGTGTCACCAAATATATATGTTATCATACATTGACAAATGCATTCCATCGGGTAGGACCTAGATTGCATGTATAACATTTTTTTATCTAGCCACCAGGGCAGCCATAACTGTCTAAGGATGATTTTATTCAGTTAAATTCATACTTTATGGTCATGAGCATACTTTAGAGGAACTAGCCTTTAGAGGAACTAGCCTTCTCAAAGTACCTTCTGTCCAAGAGGACAGGCCTTTATCCACATGGCTTTTGCACTTTCTCACACTTTGGCCCCCACAGCTGAAACAATCTCCCCCAACACATCAGGCACAATGCTACTCTTCTTTCAAAAGCAAACACATTTCTCTTCTCAGAATATTTCACTTAAGCAACATTGTCCTTCACCCCTACAAGTCTGTACGGTAAGTGTGTGTGTGTGTGTGTGTGTGCATCTTGTTTATAGTTATGCTTAAACCCTTGTTGCTTTGTACATTATGTGTTAGCTTTTGTTAAATTACAAATAACATTTTCTATCTCAATGTACATTCTGTGTGCTATGAGCTACAGTGTTTTACAAATTTCCATCAAAGAGGCAGTTTACTGATGAAACTCATATTTGAAATTCAAAAGAAAATCAGCTGAAAATTTGAAACAATTAAAATTCCTGTTTTGGGTTTTTCTTTTGATCTAATCAGAGCTGATATTTAGGGGAGATAATTGACTTGTTTCCAGCCCCTGCCTTAATGTTGAACATTTTCGTGGATTCTATGCAAGCAAGATCTTTTAAATTGTGAGTGATGGTAACCTCTACTGAGGTTTATACCATGTTTGGTGACCTTGGCCTATTTTCAAAGTCGCTTTGGAGTTTGAAAAAAGAAGTGTATTTTCTCCTTTTTGTGTGTCAAATGGGCATTTTCTCACTGTTTTATGTTGGGAAAATATTCAAAAATTAAACTACCAACCTACATGCCTGTCTCTCATATTTGATATTATATATATCATATATTTACAGATTCATGAGATTTTAAATGTTTGTTATGGGTGCCTTTCTTCCTTTTTTTTTTTTTTTTTTTTTTTTTTAAACCCTGTTCTGTATGTAATGATATATATATTGTATTTCTGTACTTACATTTCTGTTACTTTTACAGTTTTAGACAGTTTTGGTGGTTTTGCTTTTAATTGTCTTCTTTGTTTATTTGTTGCTGTTTGTGTGGGATTTTGTTGTTGTTTCAGTTTTCATTTTCATAGCAGCTTTAGAATTGCACACAAAGTGGTAGAAAATGAATGTTTTATTGTGATATTGATTTCCGGAAATATGTGGGGACACGATTTAGGGGGAGTTTTTTGTTGTTGGTTTGTTTTTACTGCAACAGATTTGCACTCTCTTGATCCCTTTAATTGCTCATTGACTTCATTGCTCTCTCTCCATCAAAGAATGGAGGCTTACAAGAACGGATGCGGTAGGTGAAAAGACAAATACATTATCCAGCTTTGAGCCAGGTCGTAGGCACTTTACAAATTTCATTATTACTATCTTGAAAGCTGCGAATGAGTATCAGTGCTTGTATACCATGGCAGGTGTGCGGCGGGCGTCAAAGTGTGCACTAGTGCGCATCATTGTGTACATTGACATTTCAGACTTAATTAATATCCTTCTTCCAGTGTAGTAAGCTGCATGTTCCATGTAATTTGTTTTCAAAACATTGGCAATGATGTAGCATCATTTTGAGATTCGGACAACCCCCAGTGACCGACTGTGCCACTGATGAGACGTTGATGGCACGCCTCCAAAATTACACCTCCTTCATTTGTTTCCAAAAATCATCTGTTGATCTGACTCAGAGCAGCCCTTTCCCCCATTTCACCAGATGGAATCAGTTTTCATGTTCACTTGTGTGAGTGCTTCCCAAAGCCCCTGGAGGGAGGAGGATTGTCTGATGCCTCACTCCTGTCTGGAATCTCAGGGCTGTCATTTGATTCCCTTTTCCTATCTCCTCTCTTCTTCTTCTACCTACTCCAGTTGTACAGTCTTTCTGTCTTGTAATTTTTGTAATAATTTTCCATTCTCATTACTTTTTTCCAAAATATTCTCTAATATTTGTGTTTGAGATAGGCCTTTTTGTTTGCCAATAGTGTTTGACTCTGGTTTCAGGAAAAGTTTGATATACTTTTTAAAAGTATTTATTAATTGAACTTTTGTAATAAGAGTTTCGGCTGGTTGGAAACATGCTGTTCTACCAACAGATGTATATGTCCATAAATGAGTGTATATCAAGTTGCACTTTAGTTTGAAAAGAAGCACCTTTATGCTTGAGATTCTGCTTGACTTTGAGGATTATGCAAGTAGTCATGATTTGTGTAATTCTGAATGCAGTCATGATTCTACAGTAATAAACAGAATTATTGAATTCAGTCATGTTGTTTTCTTGGTTTTGTTCAAAATATGTATGTTGTCAAAACGTATTCCGTTGTCTTATAAAGTAATACAAATACTCAGATCACCAAGAAACTGACTCTACATTCAAACTGACACTCGAAGCAGATTAACAATAACAACAGATTAACAAGTTTCAAGTCAGGTTAAGTCTATCCACATTAAAAATTGTTACGCTTGTGGTAGTCTAAAGATCACTGATTCTGATGATGATTATGGACCTGTCCACCTGTCCAGCCATTCTACGCTCCACCCATCCTATTAGGGTTGGCTGGGTTTTGGTGTGTTTGTGCCCCAGAGACTCGTATGGAAGGAAACTTTGTTTTACTAGTGTATGTGTATATTTACATATTGTTAATTTATAAATGGTCAAAAGCCAGATTTCAGTGTTGTTCATAGACAGTAAAGAATGTGCATTATTTATCCCTTTGTGTAGATCTGAAGGCAGGTAAGGTCGCAGCACATATGTGGGAATCAAGGGTTGGATTGCGGGAACGTGTTAGTTCTAGATTACGGGACCTGGAGCTGTGTTTTTGTGGGCGCAAGTAGCTCTGCAATAGGGTTGATGTCTCTGTTTAAGAGTTTGTGCATCATGAAGAGCTCCATGTTCTCATGGACTGCAAGTGCCACAAAAGCTCAGGCGCGTAAGGTGGGGCTGAAGTCATCAAAGATGCGGCAAGCTGATTCTCACTGTACCATCTCCAATCATATGGACTCCAGATTTTGCTGATAGAGGTTCCATACCGCAGATACATACTCTAACACTGGCTTTGTGTGTCTGGGCAACAGTTGTTTGGCGTCCCTTCGGGTTCATGTATGCAAAGTCGCTCACTTTGTTGGCTTTTGCAGTGGTTGACCCGACGTGCTTTTCCCAGCGAATGTTCTCTGTCAGTTGTAGTCCAGGTAACTCTTGAGGTTTTGTTTTTAGCTGTGGTAGCTGGTGGTGATCCTGTTCCTTTTCCTTGTTATGTGTTACGAACATTAAAATGTTGCAGTTAGACACTATACTGAGGAAGAAGAGCACACACACTTACTGACTTCTGATCCATCTGTCTTCTGGTCACTAGACGGTGACATTTCTCACCGTTAAAAGACATCTGGCACTGGCGTTCCCTGGATTCCAATGATCTGAGGCCGGAATGTGTGGCAAGAGTATCAAATACCTCATGAGCCAGCCTTTTTCTTCTCCTACGTGGTAAAGGGTTAAGTAACATACGGGTGTAATCCGAGTTCAAATTTGATGAAAACAAACAAAAACTTCCTCTTTACAAAAGTATTGCTAGAATAAGCAAATGAAACCTGCAGATGACACTGTACATTTTCTAAGTTAGCAGGCCAGTTGGCATGTTCGGTTCCCATTTAAAAAAAAAAAAAAAAAATAATTGATGACAGCGATCCCCCGTCCTTTCTAATTTCACTCAGAGGTATCAAGATTCAGATGTATCAGAAGGCAGTATGCGTGTGCTCTTCTGCTTCAATGTCTAACTTCAACATGACTCATAACACTTTTACTTTCAGTGCATCCTGGGTTATTTTGGTGTTTCCATAATCCACCAAACAATGGCATGGACTACAGGATCTTTAAGGTGCGTATGCAATCTTTTTGCATGCCTATAGGTAGGTAGGTAGTGTTGCTTAATGTCCTCAGATGTCAGTTGACATATTAGGGACAAGCTGAGACCAATGCCGAAGCATGGTTCAATATAGCTTTACGTCCACGGAAACCAGAAGGCTCGTTAGGACGGACAGCCCAGGACGGCCACTTCGACTCTCACGCAGCTCCTGAACTATGACATGCGTATAGGACCATTTTTCTTTACGTCCACATAAGCGAGGTGGCTTATTAGGGACGGGGTGGGGGGGGGGGGGGACGAAAGAGTGAAGGCTCGACCTCGGATACCGCCCGAAAGAGACCGTGGACCGCCGCTAGAACAATGGAAGTGTTAAGGCGGTGTCCCCTCGCCATTGCCCAGCGATTTGTGCACCGCGCAATTGCTGTTTCAACTGCTGTGCTTGGACAGAGTCACTAAGACAATGTCCGTTGCACTGCTGTTGACGAACAACTTGGACAACTCGAAGCGAAAGAAGTCCAACTTTCTCAGCCCAGCCCCACCTCCCTACTCATGATCTCTTCTGGGCTAACTTGAAGGTCCAGCTCCACCTCCCTCCTCTAAGATCTCTTGATCTTTTGATCTCCCCTGGAACCTTGATGCGTATAGTAAGTAAGTAAACATGGTGCTTAACGTCCACAGAAACCATAAGGTTTATTAGGGACGGGGGGAAGGGGGTATGGAGGTGGGGGGAGAGGGAGATTATATATATATCGCTACCACCACCAGAATGACTTCTGCATTAAGATGGGCAGCGAAGAGAGCCATTTTAACCCCTTCACTGCCACAGCCTATAAAATTTCCGGGCACATACACGCCTGCAAACAGTATATTTGATGGTCCTATAACAAATCTACCTTCATTACTGTGCATTTTAATTAAAAAAATCCTTTCACGTGCTCATACGAAGGGGACAAAAAAGCCTTAATGGTTTCAAATTTGGCACTGTTATTGGAGGTTTTCTGAGTGACGACGCGACAAGCATGGCAGTGAAAGGGTTAATGTTTTAGTAGGAAGTGATGGACAAAGTCACAGGACAGTGCCCACAAACCACAGCCTTTTTGAAAAGAAAGAAGAGCCGAAGCGGTATCGAACCGAGATACTTCCGCTTACCAGCCTACCGCCTTACCGCTAGGCCAAACACGAAGGACCCGTGGTGTTGAGTCTGCACAGAATGTGACTCCGGGGAAATCTCGGGGGGGGGGGGGGGGGGAGGGGGGGGGCGCAAAGCTTAGCACGTAACAGCCACCCAACCATAGTGATAACCACGCTCCATGGTGTTTGACTTTCGAGGGGGAATTTCTCTCTCTGAACCGTCGACTCTCCACAAACAGGTCATACGGATCTGGCCCGTATAGTTAGAATTTTATATATATTGTAAACTGATTTTTACAATTTGTTTCATCCACTACTTGAACACTAAAACTGTATTAGCGTATGTATGACCAATGATTTCAGGTGTGCAGTCTTTCATATGACGTCAATGAAGTCCTCCTTTGCTGTTGGATAGTTGCGAGGGAGGCAGCGGCTGGCCTGTTCGTGAGGGATCATGTTAGATCAGAACTCGGCAGCTGGGACCACCTCTTCTCATGTGACCGTCACCAACACGCACGTGACGCTACTTCTTCTGCATGGTAATCCGCACTTGTGCGTCACGCCACCTGCAACTGTTCATGGAGTCAGTGCGGTTCACTGGATCGGGACCAATACTAGTAATATCAGACCAGAGTAAGAGATCACCTGCACCCCTACCCCCGCCGCCCCTCTCTCCCTATTCCTGGTCTCGCCTACACCTTCTGTATCTCGTCAGTAACAGCAACAGTCAGTGACCGTTAGAGTTCTGAGGCCAAATGTCATACGAACTCAGAATTCAGAGGAATGATGTGGACTAGCTTTTAAACAGCTGGAACTGCCTTTATCAAACGATCTATATACTGTGCGTATATATCTACCCATACGCCTCTGGCAATGTGTGTTATTATTTCAGTAACTGCTCAGATTAATTGCATTTGCTGCTACACAAAAACAGAGCTAATATGAAGAAAAGTGTCACTAATATTAATGCGTCCGGTACAGCAGGTGAAATGATAAACAATACTGACAAACAAGAATACACAGGAACAAATATATATATATTTGTAGAGTGATTTTTACGGAGTAGCGAAAGTGTAGATGACGCTTATGCAACTCGGTTCTTATTCCGAAACCGTTTCAAACTGAGTGGGTCCCAGTGGGTGGGTTTGGGTTTGGACATTTTGGCAAACAGACAAAATGACGGTCTTAAACTAATACCGCCTCTTGTTCAACATTTAGTGGGACCCCAAAATAATGTATGATAAATAGGCAATCTTAAAAGAAAAACAGCAGGAAAAAAAAGAAGAAAAAAAACTTGTTTATATACTCTTTGCTCAGCTTCTGCTCAACTAATTAGTGGGACATTGACATAGTCCACAGTAAGGAAAAGGACCACCTAAAACGTGTTTTGTTCAATGTAATAGGGACCAAAAATTCCACGATATAAGACCGGTTAAGCTCAAGGTCATAGCGGCGTTAGAAAGCAAAACTGATTAAACAAAAAAATCCGCAAAACAGTTTAATCCATATAAACTGAAACTACAATTTGAAAACCGCAAGGACAAGATCACAGACACAGGGGGCTTCGTGCAGTTTATATTAGGTATTGATATACTCTTTGATGCAGTATAGGCCGTCACTGCAAGGACAAGATCACGCACTTCGTGCAGAGTTTTTGTTACGTATTTATATACTCTCTGATGCAGTATAGGCCGTTAGCGGCCCGGCGCGCACTCTTTTGGATTTGTCCTGAAAAACGAATTGTTTAGATACTGTAGAGAAAATGTTGATCGGGAAGAGGTGACATAATTTTCTGATAAACTGAAATTATACCGGCAGAAGTTTGACCTCTGGCCTTGTGTAATTAACCCATTTTCGGACTAAAATGTACCGAATGGCTTCCCGAATAAGATTCCACGACCTAGTCAGTTTCAAACTGACCTCAAAATTAATGTCAAAACCGTTTCACGTAAAACAGCTGCATTATTACAAGCTAGCTCAGTGACGATTGCTGTAAAAAAAAAATACTGGACATGTTGGGGGAGGTGGGAGGGGGGTATTCTGAGCTCCACTGAATTGGTTTCATTAGGGCTGTATTTGGGACTCCAGTCAGCCCATATTTGTTGGGAAAATGGGCTCTTTATGGGAAGGTAGAGGCCTTGTTACTATAATTATGTACAATCTGTTACTAGTTTTAGGCTAATTTAGTCTGCTGTGTATGTGTGTGTCTCTGTATCTTTGTGTGTGTATGCTTGTGGTATTAGTACGTTATTGCGTGCTCTTATACTGTGAATCCTTTACGCATGTAGATTTTATATCTTTCTTTGTTAGTGGGAGCGGTGGTTAGAGTATCAGACTCCTGATTGAAAGGTCCCAGGTTCGGGTCCTCACAGGAGCGGCGGGATAATTTTCTTCTCCAGGGTCAACTTTCCGTGCTGACTCTTATTTCAGTATCCGTTCCACCCCCATGTTACCGCAGTAGCACGTAAAAGATCCCGGTCATTCTGCCAAAAATGCGGGCGGCAGGTTACAGTTAAACACACACGCACTCTGCCTTTGTGGCTTTGAATGCCACATAGTGCATGGTTGAATGGTGTGCACAGAACTTGAGCCGAGACGGCAGCAGTTTCACGTGGCACCAGCCATGCAACAACCAAATAGTGTTGTCGGTACACCACTTCGGTGGATATTTAAAAAAAAAGATGAAATATGCGTTATAAAAAAAAGAAGAGGATACAGTCGCTCATTCAAAATCACATGTGAGATGAGCGCAGTGATTCTGCTTGAGAGCAAAGAATAGCGTTCTATAAAAGCGACCAACACTAATGATCATTATTATTATTATGTGGCACTCACGCTTTCCTTAAATGGAATAAAGAAGTACTTGACTATATGGCCCTCCAAAGCCTCTCTCTCTCTCTCTGTGAAAAACACAGACACATATCGGCATCTTTGGGGAGAAGTTCTTTCAAGTAATTTCCAAGTTAAATTTTTCTCACATAAGAGAGGCAGACACCCAGTCAGCCATGACGGTAATATCAGGGCTGAGAGAGAGGGAGGAGGGGGCACAACGCTTTCATATTGTAAATGTGATAATAGGGAGCCAACATGTACGCCGGCTGTCATGACTCGGCCCAGCCCAGAGATGTGCTGGCTTGGCCCGAGTGACGACAGTGGCTACAGAGATGTGCTGGCTTGGCCCGAGTGACGACAGTACGTGACTTTACAGAGACGCGCCTGCTTGGCCCGAGTGCCGACAATGACTATACAGAGATGTGCTGGCTTGGCCTGAGTGGCGACAGCGACTACAGAGATGTGCTGGCTTAGTCCAGGTGACGTCGGTGGCACAGTAGCTGGGTCCCCTGCGACACTGCTCCTGATTCCCTTGTAGTCTTGGCCACGCCTGTCACACGTGTGATAGGCAGGAAGAAACATGCGGTCCGCACCTAATGTTTTCTTCAACCCCGGTCTGAAGAAAGGCAGAAAAGTGTGTTTAGTCATGTTCAAGCCAACAAGCTTCCAACAACCCGTTTCCGTTCAAGCCTGCATGTTTAGCCCCATGTCATAGTTCCGTGAAAATAACAACTCACTGTTCGTCTATCTGAATGGATCAAAACGCGCTAAATGTTCGGAACTAACGCCTATGATGTGACATGTTAGACAATGTGCGAACTGTTAACAAATATATCTCTTTCAAAGCCGCCAACAAATACTTTAGACTATTTTACACGCGACCCCCCCCCCCCCCAACTTGAAACAAACAAAAGACACAAACAAACAAACGAACACAAAAAATATAGAAACGACTTCGGCTGCTTGTATGCTTTGTCAACATTCGAGTGTCATGACGATCGGTGAGTGTAAAGCCAAATTCTGATACATCGATGACTATTTGCGATTTTTCTTCTATATTGCTCTTACGTGCGTAGCTTGAGAGAAACTGTCCTTCTCAAGTCATGATCTGAGAACGTTAGTTCGAACAGGTAGAATGTGAGGTCATACTCAAAACTTAAAATCGACGATCTTGTATTAAAAACGTAAGCTGATTTTATTTTCTATTTACAAACCGACTCACGGGAGTAGCTGGTGTAGAAAGTACCGTTAAGTGCCACAGCTAGCCTAACGGATACCCGCGCCCTCTTTGGTTGTGTTCCTCAGATGGCATGAGAAAGCAGCGTTCGTGCCCTTGTCATAAAGAGGCTGTGTATAAGTGGCTGTATGTGCAACACGGACGAACTGTGTCCCTAATATGTCAACCCGACATCCGAGGACATAAAGCCCCACATCATCACGGACGAACTAGGACACTTGCCGTCGTTGTGTGCAGTCAGTAGTGACGAATCCTCCATCTTCTTCGGCGTTTTTCCATCTCGCCGTAATGGTGGCAACTCGCCGTGTGTTTTGTTTTGTTTTTTTATGGCGTTGTTGTTTACTTGCTTAGTGCTTGCTTTTTCAAGCATCGAGCTGTGTTAAATCGCCGTATGAGAGAGATAAAAACAAAACAGCGCTTTTTGGAGTATTTTGCTATTGTACCTTCGGTGTCACGTGTCATAACAGCGGAAAAGACAAAGGCACAAATTCCGACAGGAAAAAAAGAAAAGTTCTATATTTTTCCGGGGGGGGGGGGGGGGGGGGGGGGGGGGGAATGCGAATCGGGAAAGAACAAAATGAGAAAACGGTGAATCGGGTCCTTCCGCCCCAGCCAGTTCATTTACTTATCACTAATGAAACTAAGGTTAGAAACTGAATATAAAATCAAGGGGAAAATCCTTGATTTTGATTTTTTTTTTCTACCCGTTTTGAGTTTTGACTTCATGTCAAGCTAATAATCATGCACAAATTAGTCGGTGAACAGCTGGACAAAATAATGCCCCGGTACACGAAGGCTACACGATAATTCATGAACGCGAAGCAGTTACCAGATGTCGCGACTCTGGTGTCGTATAAATATTCTCCCTCACTTGGCGTACCCTTAGTCTTGCCTAGCCTGTCTCACTCAAATTATCTTCGCAGTCTTCTTGTTCGTGTTTTGGAGAAGTGGTTGTGATTTGTGTGGAATCAAAAAATAATAATCTTGTGGCTTATACAATAAGCTTTTGTCGCTACTGACAACTAGTACTAAGAATCAATAATGATGTGTCGACACTTTGACACTGATTAGCATTATCCGACGACTTCAGTTCAAATAAATAATAAAAGCAAAGATAGGCTACGCAAAATCGTCATTTGGCAGGTAAGTTAGACTCTCTCTCTCTCTCTCTCTCTCTCTCTCTCTCTCTCTCTCTCTCTCTCTCTCTCTCTCTCTCTCTCTCTCAATCCTTGTAAAATAAAGTTTTCGAGTTCGAGTTCTCTCTCTCTCTCTGCAAATGTTTTTGATAATCATTTCATGTCTGTGTCAGAATCATTAATAGAACCAAGAACAAATGTATATGAGTGCTCAAATCCTCTACATGATTTCTGCAAACAAAAAACTAGCGGGCAAGACCCATTTGTCATCCCACATCTCTCCGTTTCGGAACTAGACAAATACATTATCGAGGCTGGAAAACAAAAACAAAAAACGTCTGGTCTGGATGGTATAAGCAACCAGCTACTAAAATTGTCATTGCCATACAATATAGACTCGCTTACATATGTTTTTAATTTATGCATTGAGAAAAACGTTTTTCCATCTGAGCTTAAAAAAGCCAAAGTGGTTCCGCTTCCAAAATCAACGGATAAAACAAATCCAACCAATTACAGACCAACATCACTTCTGTCCGTTTTGTCAAAGCTTCTCGAAAAGCATGTGCAGATTTATTCAAATGATTATTTTAAAAAGCGGCAACTCCTTCACCCCTTTCAGACTGCACTGGCACGTCTCACAAATTCTTGGCTGACAGCCATGAATAAATCTGAGGTGTCTGGAGTAGTATTCCTAGACCTAAAGAAGGCTTTTGACATCGTTGATCACGATATTCTATTGAAGAAGCTCGCCATTTATATAAAAAACTCAAATTCTCTACTATTTTAAAAATCATATCTTCATAATAGAATATATAAATGATTCCTGTAATTTTACATTTGTTCATCAGTAAAAAAGCAGTTAATGCTCATCTTATAAAGAACAGTAACGGAGGCACTCTCACAAGCAATGACTAGTTGTTAGACGGGTTTTTGACTGAACCTAAACTACAAGCCTTGTAGAATAAGGTTTTAGGGCTCGAGTTCCAGTTCTCTTTCATGCAAAGCGGAGAGAGACTGAGGTTTCGAGTGATTGCCATTGCAATGACTGGTCATTTGAGACCTATTTATACACCCATACAACTCCGCCCAGTCCTTCCGACTGCTTATGAGAGTGCCCCCCCCCCCCCCCCCGTTTTTTCTTCCTCTTTTTTTCTCCCCTCTCCTTCTCCCTTACTGTTCTTTATGTAGGGGAGTGGTGTGGGGAATTGAGGGGAAGCATGGATGAAGAGCCACAAGCCAGAGGTTGCTATAACATAACTTTTATTTGTACACCAACCAACCAGGAAACAGTGTCTGTATTGGAAAAGACACAAGCAAACAAAACATTTAGAACATGAAAGCAAATGTAAAGTCTAAACAACAGCAATTGTCTAATAACTACAGTAACCATGTAGTTTACCTGTGGTTTACTATAATACGTGACAAAATGATTAATTATCAAGCACATGACTTGTGTGCATGACTTGCACTTAAAACCCATATCTCACAGAGTCACGGTGAGTATACAAGAGACGGCCAGTCAATTAACTGATGAACTCCCAGTATAATATAGTATACAATAAAGTAACAGTGAAGAATGCGGATTACTAAGCTCATTCTTAACTAAACAGGAAGAGTGAGATAATCGTTACAGCAAGTCCACTTAAGCACACAACGAGATGGATAGTGACACGGGTGGCATTTGGGACCATGCCGTAAGCGGGAGGAAGTCAGTCATAAACTGACCGGCTCCAGCCTAGTCGTTACTCAAAGCGTTATAGCATGTCACGGTTACTGACTAGCAGAGCATATCCGGCTGTGAACAACGTCAAGCGTCTTACTGACGCGGGTAGCGCATCAAGAATCTAAGCTGCTGATCTAGCTGCTCGATTAGTGAACAGAGACAAAGACCTAATTGCCACCACTGACGCGCATCACCGGCCAGTTCGGGTACACGCACAAAGACCCGGAAAGGGTTTACAATCTAAGCAGAGTGAAAGTCTGCGCGCCCAAAACTCGGCCACACAAAAGCCGGGTCAAAACAGAAATAACATGTCTCACAGTTTATACAATCACCCCTATGCACTAAACCATATTAAACTAGTAAAATGAGCATTCTACAACTATGAAGTCAACATCTTCAAAGTGTTATAGCCATAATATACCACCGATTTCATGTAGCAACATAGATCGGTAGAATACTAAACAAATAAGTTATGCCGCACTGCCAAAGTACCCATACTTTAGAGGGATAGCTTTGCATCGGCAAAGCATCACTCAAACTGAACATCCAACCATGGCAGCATAACATACTAGCTACATATCTACATACATTTTGGAAATACCGGTCATCCTGTGGCATAAAGGATTAACATTCGAACGCACAACCAAGGTAGTCTGACGCCATAGCGGCTGCAACCAGGCAGCAATTTAACGCCGAAATTACCCACGTTCAAGAACCAAAATCAAGGCACGGTGTGAACATGGTAACATTATAAACATACATTATTTACATCAATAAGAAACAACAGGACAACAAGCCATAGAAAAATAACTACTTACAGGCTCTCCCCTGATGAAAACACATGAACACCGGCCGCAACAGTTAAACAAACAACCTGCCTCTGCAGGGACACTGGGGGAAAAGGGACCCTGCCGGCCCAGCACACAACTTTTAACACCTTAGATAATTGGCCATAAAAACCCCACCCAATCAAAAAGGAAAAGGACCGGAAAGAAAAGGTTATAGGGTCATGGCCCGGAACATGTATACAATACACTCGGTTACATTTATAAAATAAGCATTGACTGCTTCTGTTTTCATTTCCGATACTAGTCATATGAACTGATCAGATGTTCTGCTGCTTCATTTGCTCATAATATGCTCATCGTATGCTCATAATATGTAACTGAATGATGTATGGCATGTGTTCATCTGGCGCTGTGAGCACGCTATGTTTTGTGTGGAAATTCTCATAAATAACGTTTCACTCACTCATTCATGCCTATATGTATATAAATACAAAAAACACAACATGTGAATTTTCGGGATCGTCCCCTTTATCAAGCTACAAAACGATACTTCGTGAAAAGACTCATTATCCACGTAATTAGTTTGTAAATGCTCTCGTTAGTTGTCTCGTGATTTAGGACTGCTCATACATGAGTCCCCCATGGCTAGTCAGTGCTTTGGTTGTTGAACGACATTTCCAGGTACGTAAAACTTTTAGCAGTGTTTATTTGTTATGGGTATTTGCCGAAACTTTACCCGTGGCTTTCTGTCTCTTTCGCGTTGTAGAATGCTTAATTCTGGCCGTGTTCTGTCGTTGCATACTACATTTTTGCTTTTGTTTTCCCGCAGACACTTGTGCACGTGCTAAGATGGCGGAGCAGTCGCGGTCGGCCCTAATTTCTTCCGAGCCGACAGAGAGCAAGAGCAACAGTCATGATCACGAGCATCACCACCACCATCGTACCCTGCATCAGACGCTGCTAGGGAAGGGCAGTGAAGCACCGGGTAGGAGGGTACTGGTCGGGGTGGATGGCAGCGAGTTCTCCAATTTCGCTCTGGAATGTAAGTGTTGAGCCGGCATACCTGCTTTCCCGTCGGAATTCTGTCACAATGGGTCACTTTCCTCACAATCTCCAAAACCTGTCCCGTCTGACCTCTGTCACAGTGGGTCACTTTCCTCACAGTCTTCATACCCTGTCCCGTCTGGGCTCAGTCACAGTGGGTCACTTTCCTCACAGTCTCCAAAACCTGTCCCGTCTGGCCTCAGTCACAGTGGGTAACTTTCTTCAGTCTCCAAAACCTGTCCCGTCTGGCCTCTGCCATAGTGGGTCATTTTCCTCACAGTCTCCAAAACCTGCCCCAGCTGACCTCTGTTACAGTGGGTCACTTTCTTCATAGCCACCAAAACCCTGTTCCGTCTGGCCTCTGTCACAGTTGGTCACTTTCACATAATAGCCTCCGAACCTGTCCCTTCTGGCCTCTGTCCTAAGCTTCAAACACATCGATAAGAAAGAAAAAGATGGAAAAGAAAGAAAGAAGCTGCGATTACATCACACAAAGATACATGCTGCTTGTCAGTAACACACACACACACACACACACACACACACACACACACACACACACACACACACACACACACACACGTCACAAATCTTTCAAGACACTTCACGACAACTGAGGTGAGAGTCACTGGTCTGTAATCATTATTTTCTTTAGGGCACGGCTTTTTGGGAACTGGAGTGATATGGGACGTTTTCCATAGTGCGTGTAGACTGAGAGCTGAAACAGAGGATAACAGGCAGGAGCAAGCTCCTCAGCACAGGTCTTCAAGAGTAAGGCTGAAGTGCCGTCTAGACTAGTTGCTTTCCCAGCACACGTGTCTTTAAAAACTTTGGCCACATGATCCACTGAAAAATCAACTGTATCAGAAAATCAGTTTCAACTGAGTGTAGCACCTGCCGGTATAAAACCTTTGATAAAAATTGTTCCGTTCCAAGTTGGTGATGCCATGAGCAGCGTACAGCTGGCTGTCTCCTGTTGTCTTGCAGGGTACCTGGACCACGTCTGGCACCACGAGGACTATGTGGTATTGCTCAATTGTCCAGAGGTGGATGACCCCATGCGCCATCGTGAGTACTCCAACAGCTACGGTTTGAAAGGGGGGTGGGGGTGGAAGGGATTTTGTTTATCCCAGTTGGAAAAAGGAAGACTACATGCCATGCACAGGCAAGGATAGAACCGGGTCGGGATTAACATGAAATCTTGTAAAAAGTCTACTTGCTTACATTTGCATAACGAATATGGAATTGCACAATATGCCCGATATTTTGTTAACACTGAGGCAAGGGTCTTCCAGTTCTTGCAAACGGTGATCTCCTCAAAAACAACAGGGGGAACTACTAAACCACCTCTTCTTTGAATAAAGGAAGCCCCTCTTCAGAGGTCCATGTCAGCAGGATGCCAAAATTACACTCAGCTAAAACAGACTAACAAATCCAGTTATGCGTCCTGAATATGGAACAATGGGTATGAATAGCTTAACACATTCCTTTGCTTTGCGCTTGTGCCCACCCTCAGCGTTTCTAACATGACATGCAACTGATTGTGCTGCAGGCATGTTGGGCTTACGTACGAGAATGGCGTTTCTGAGCTCGACCGAAAAGCCGGTCTTCTTGACTGATGGCGTGATGCTGGTGTTTCACTGATTGTTGTGGCGAACTGTGTGCAGACGCGTTCCAGTTTGACCGCGAAAAGCTGACCAACATGTTGCAGGAAGAGCATGACCAGCTTCACCAGCTTCTGGAGAAGTACAAAGAGAAGCTACTCAAAATCGGGGTAAGGTCACTTTCACTTAGTTCAGTCCTTCCCTTCTCTTATGTTGGCTCGGTGACTGACTGAGTCTGCGACGTTCGATCAAGGAGTGCAGAAACGGTTATTCCTGTAAAGCTGTCAAAGATGACGAATGGTTCTTGGCGAAGATGGTGACCAACCCAAGTGGACGATAAAGTAGGACATTTGACAGCTGATACTAAGTTTCTCGAGCTCTGACACCATGCCATCTTTGAAGTTCGTACCGTGAATCTCAACAAACCATTATTGGTTGTTCTGGTCTTTCATCGTTTATTCGAGTCATGGCTACGTTCGGCATGTGCAAACTCTTTCGTACTTTCATCATTCTCCACCTTCTCGTCCTCCCGTAGTGGGGTACTTTGGAGGCAGACTGAAATTGAGGTCTCTTCTGTTGAGAATCCAGAGCTGACCTAATGTTCTCCCTTTTAAATTTGAAGTTGGTCAGAATACAGCCATGCATGTTTCGCCCACTGCCAGGAATGTCCTGATGTTCTAATGCTCCATTCCTGGTGCACTTAACTTCATATTTTCCAAATCCTCTGTCAACTTTTGCATTGCGTTAGTTGCAGCTACCGCAATTTCTCGCGTTTACCTGGAGAACATAATGGGTAGAGCAGCTTGCTCGTCGTCACAAGCCGGAGATTGAAGCAGGTGCCAGTGTTGAGGAATGTAAACGGGCTCTAGAACATGTGTAATCGTGCATTCTAACAATGAATCAGATGATACATTTGTCAGTGATTTGATCAAATTGTAGTTCGATCTTGCACTAAAAACATGAAGAATATGTGTCAAAGATTATTTGTCAGATTTTGTGTCTAAACCATTGAGCCAGATTTGTATTGTGGTTTGGTGACTTGTGTTTGGACCTGGTACTGAGTAACTGCGAACGCATGATGTGCCCCCCCCCCCCCCTCCCCCCTCCCCGTCCTGACTGACGGCTTCGGTGTGCTGTGTGCAGGCTCACGGCAAGGTGCGTGCTGTGGCCACCAAGCACGTGGGCCACGCCCTGGTGAGGGTGCAGGAGGAAGAGAAGGCGGAGTTCATTGTGATGGGGGGGCGGGGCAAGGGCACACTGCGCCGCACCTTCATGGGCAGCGTCAGTGACTTCGTCGTGCACCATGCGCACGTGCCGGTGCTGGTGTGCAGGAGTCCCAACCAGGCCCAGGGCGGCAGGCGGGTCAGCAAGACCCACAGCGGTACCAGCGCCTGACCCGCCTCCCTCACAGGCCACCCCCAGTCCTCGCTCCTCCTCCCTAAAGGCGTGTCATCGTCATGCAGTCACATGGCGGACAACGGCTGCACACACACACACACACACACACACACACACACACACACACACACACACACACACACACACACACACACTACGCATACATTATTATACATACGCAAACACACACGTACGCACAGACACACGGTGCGCGTTCTCGCGTACCGCGTCAGTTTCGGTTATCAGAATAACTTATTGTCCCAATACAAGTTTAAAGGAATGTATCTTACGATGTATCTTACAAGCATCTGTAATTAAACAAGACTGACTCTCTCTCTCTCTCTCTCTCTCTCACACACACACACACACACACACACACACACACACACACACACACACACACACACACACACACACACAAAAAAGTATTATTATTAAGTGCAATGTTATATTACTTGTAATACGATTCGCCTGGCGTCGTCCACAATTGGATCCTTAATGCATTCAGTTTTTATCTATTTATCAAACTCTAGGCGCATCAGTAGACACTTTTACAGGCCGAGATAAATGTGGACATGTGATTGTTGGTATAATGGTCTGTCTGATTACAGCTGAGTTCAGCAGGGTTGCTTTTTGGGCTTTGAGTTTTTTGGCTGTTTGTAGTCCGGGCCGACGAAGGTGCAAATTATTGGCATCCAGTTTTCAGCTGGAATGCAGTGATAAAATTGGGATTCTGCACTCTTATGTAACAACTAGTATACACCCTTGGTATTTGCAATACTCTCTGTCTCACCGAGTTTTGTATGACCTTGAAAAGAGTTCAGCTCCAGAAGGGGGAGAGAAAAAAATCTGGAACCTTCTGATTGGTCTAGGAACCCCCTTACTGCCTTGCGCAGGTCAGTATATTTGGGTTTCCCGATGGTTTCAGGACATTACGCACCATGTTTCCTTTACTTACTTAGTTTCTCGCGCGTGAGCCTTTTTGGCCTAGCGGTAAGGCGTTAAACTAGCACTGAGGCAGAAGGGCCTCGGTTTGATTCCGCTTCGGCTCTCCTGTCTTTTCAAAAGTTGTTGATTGTGGACACTGTCTGGTGACTTTGTCCCTCACAATTAATGAAACATTAAAACATGATGGCTCTCATCGCTGCCCATCTCAGTTAATGCAGGAGTCTGACTCTGGTGGTGACAGTCTAGCGATAGGTGTATAATCTCCCACTTCCCCCACCTCCATACCGCCCCCCACACCCCACCCCCGGGCTTCTCCCCGTCCCTAACTTGATAAGCCTTATGGTTTCTTAAAGCACCACCGCTGTTTACTAACTGGTTTCTCGCGCTTTTTGTAATACAAGCCCCAAAATGACGAATATATTTGTCGTAAAAGCGACAGCCAAGTATAAGTTGTTGCCCAAGAGTGCAGAAATTTTTATTTTACTACGTTGAACACTACACAGTTTTATATTCACAGACCGGGAGGACAAAGATGTAGACTTATCCATGAACTCGGCCAAGAGAATTGCAAAAAGGGCGAGAAACCCGAGCGGGAAACCCAGTATATACTGACCTGCGCGAGGCAGTCTGGGCCGAGTTCCCAGATCGGTCAGAAGGTTTCAGACTTGCCGTGTGCATCCGCCCTCGCAAGTTTTTCATACAAAGTTCGGCGAGATAGTGGAGAGTATTGCAAATACCCAAAGGTGTAAGTTGCTGCACTCACAGAGTGCAGAAATTCCCGAGTCGGTAATCTGTGAGTCGATGACTAGCACATGTAACGCAGTCTTTTACCGACACAGGCATGCTCATGAAAACTGTCAAATGATGCTATGTTTAAGAGCCAGCATTGTAAAAATCGCATTTGCGCTTTAGGCTGCATATTTGTTACTCAGTCATAACTGTTTGTAATCAGAGGTGTAAACCATCCTTATAGCTTCAGTATAATGATGCTGCGGCAGCGTGATCCGCAGCACCCCCAAGTAAAACTGATTAACAGACAGCTATATGCTTGGTACTAGCCCTTACTCACTGACATTCAGTGTTTGTCACGTATTTACGCAATCATACTGATCAGTTGTATTTGTATGTAAACCAGTTGTAATTCATTGATCATTTCGTGTGTTTCCAGGTTATATACATTTATCTCAGCACTATACCATTTCCTCTGTGTGTGTTTTGTTGTTGTTGTTTTTTGTTTTTGTTTGTTTGTTTGTTTGTTTTTCAATAACCCTGAGATCTTGTCAGACTGTCAGAACTCAGTTCATGATGTTGTATCACTAGAGACATTACTATACTGACTAACAGTCTGAAGCGATCTGATTCAATAAAATTGATGTGAGAAAAGTCCATACAGCTTCTCAGTCTAATCTTCTTTCAAGTTGGTAGGTTTTCCTTTTCTGCCTCTCGCTGTTTTCACACACACACACACACACTGACACACCGACACACACACACACCGACACACACACACACACCGACACACACACACGTACGCGGCACACGGCAGCGTAGACGCACGTGCGTGCGCAGTAGGGCCGGCACACATACACACACAAAGGAGAGGGGGGGGGGGGGAGGGGTGACAACTAATAGAGTAGCTACTATCGTGCCTGTTTTGTAGAGCTTAAATATCAGTAGGCCTGTGTACAATGCCAGTATGTGTTAGTCACGTCCTAGCCGTTGCGACTGAGTCAAGTCAGTATATAGAACCGTCCCTCTCTCAGGTTTGGGACACCAGACGCTTAATTGCGCATCGTACGTCAGATCATGCTGTGTCCTCTGGTCAGTTAAGTTGTGCCGCAGGACTGTTCTCAGTTTAAAAAAAAGTTTCAGTCGTTAAGTCAGTAGTGTGTGTGTGAGTGTGTGTGTGTGTGTGTGTGTGTGTGTGTGTGTGTGTGTGTGTTTGTCTGCGTGCGTGCGTGCGGCCTGGGCGTGTGGGTGCGACTGATGCAGTGCTGTGTCGCGGTTTTCTCGCCCACGCTTTGCGCTTGAAACTAGTATAGTGACATATGTCCTCCTTCCTTGTCCTATTTTTCAGTACGTCTAAAAGTAGAATTTTCGGTACAAGTGAAGAGCAGCAACACTTATTTTTGTTTTGTTTTTTTGTACTCGGTGATTTTACCTGCGCAACATTCAGCATTAAAGTCTTTAAAAACATCAACAACAACAACAACAAAATCATTAGTGTATGTTCAAGTTAATCAAGTACTTGTTTTAACATAGCGGATGCTACACATGTATATTAGTTCTTGAGCTGCAGCTCAGTATACACTTCTATGCTATTTGCTTCAGTTCACACACTACACACACGCACTGACACACACACACGCACTGACACGGCACACTCAGTCGCACACACACACCGCCGTGCACTGACTCACACACACACACACACACACACACACACACACACACACACACTGACACACACACTCACTACACTGACTGTGACACACACACACACACCGGCACACACTCACAAAACACTCAGTCACACACTCACACACACACACTGACACACACAACCGTTACACACACACACACTACACACACACACACACACACACACACACACACACACACACACACACAGAGTAGTGACACACACACACGCGGCACGCAACTGACTCACACGGCGCACAATCAGTGGCATACCGAAACACTTGACACAGCAATCACACTGACACACACACGTGACAGAATGGAATTGGAAGGGTATGATATTGGAGACTGAGGTTTAAATTACGAACGAAACACGATTCGTCGCCTCAGTGTTGGAGCGGGGAAACACTGACCCGGCGTTGGCGGGGAGAACCCGCACGCAGTGACGTCACACAGGTTCACGCTGGCTGAGCCACGACCACTGAGCGGCTAAAATATCTAGTCCGGCAGTTCAGTGGCCAAATAGGGTTCCAGGCGAAAACAAAAGATCGAGAGATCTTAGAGGAGGGAGGTGGAGCTGGACCGCCCTCACATTTGCCCAGAAGAGATCATGAGTAGGGAGGTGGAGCTGCCGGGCTGAGCAAGTTGGACCGGTCCGACTGAATTTGCTTCGAGTTGTCCAAGTTGTTCGTCAACAGCGGTGCAACGGACATTCTCTTAGTGACTCTGTCCAGCACAGCAGTTGAAAGAGCAATTGCGCAGTGCACAAGTCGCTGGGCAATGGCGAGGGGACACCGCCCTAAAAACACTGACTTCCATTGTTCTGGCGGCGGTCCGCCACGCCGCCTCTCCGGTCTTTTTCGGACGGTTTCCGCGGTCGAGCCTTCACTCTCTCGTCCCCTTCCCACTCCGTCCCCGTCCCTAATAGGCCATCTCGCCTCCGTGGACGTTAAGCACCATGACAGTGGCAACAACGTTCCACACTGACAGAAACAAAGACTGTCCGTTGATCTTTATCTTGATGAGTCACCTGACCGAACACGCACACACACCGTGACACACACACACACACACACACAGCGGCTAGGCCTACACTGAGATTGATTGGGGGGGGGGGGGGGGGGGGGGAGAACAATGATTGATGAACTTATGAGAAGGGAAATGTCAAAATCGAGTCAGTGATGGGATTCCGCAAAAAACTGTCACTGACCTTGTACTTGCTGCTGCCGAATTTTATACCATTACATCCGGTGGCAGCGGTCTGCTAGTCCTTTTTTTCTTTTTTTTTTTTCCTTTTTTTTTTTTTTTTTATCGTCCTTTTTTGTTTTGAATAAACCGGCATTTCAAACAGTAACGGGGTTACTCCGGCAGGTGTTACACCGGCCGTCGTGAGTCCTCCCTTGTTGGCTAAATCTTATAGTACTAGCAAACGATGTTGCATGTATCATGTTGCATATGTTGCATGTATCAAATACAGATCTAAATAAGCGCGCGCGCGCGCGGCACACACTAACGGGCGCCTACTATTTAAAGCTGTATTTGATACATGCAACATTCCCGTCCCTAATAAGCCTTATGGTTTCTGTGGACGTTAAGCACCATGTTTACTTACATGCAACACAGGGTTCCAGGCGAGATCAAAAGATCAAGAGATCTTAGAGAAGGGAGGTGGAGCTGGACCCTCACTTTTGCCCAGGAGAGATCATGAGTAGGGAGGTGGAGCTGGGCTGAGCAAGTTGGACGTCTTTTGCTTTGAGTTGTCCAAGTTGTTCGTCAACAGCGGTGCAACGGACATTGTCTTAGTGACTCTGTCCAGCACAGCAGTTGAAAGAGCAATTGCGCAGTGCACAAGTCGCTGGGCAATGGCGAGGGGACACTGCCTTAACATTTCCATTGTTCTGGCGGCGGTCCACGGTCTCTCCGGTCTTTTTCGGGCGGTTTCCGCGGTCGAGCCAATCACCCTGGCCCCTTTCCCACTCTGTCCCCGTCCCTAATAGGTAATCCCGCCTCCGTGGACGTAAAGCAACATAAAAACAAAAAACATGCAACATGGCGACGCTCAACTTCAGCGTGAGTGTCATGGCCGCTGTTCATGTATTCTAGTGGTTCGTCCCCATTTTGTTGGTGAGTCACATGGCCTCGTCTCCAAGTGGAACCCCAAACGAGCCAGTAGCCTGTAGTGGTGACATAATGACATGATCGCGCCAGCAGTGATCTAAAACTGAACTCAGCGTGGATTGGTAGTGGCAGGAAGCGCAGTTCAAACAGCGCACGGAACTGCTCGCCGAGTATCGAAACATGGAAGCCTTGAGCACATGCGATCCGTGTTCTTTCTCACGGCCAGACGTTTGCATAGTACAAAACATCGATCTCGATCTTGCGGTAGACTTTGCAAAGAAAGTGATTACAGGAACTGTACATCTCAGTGTGGAAAGAAAACGTGATGACACCGACGTACTGGTAAGTTTGATGTTGATTTAATGATTATTAATATTATTGCAATTTGCATCTATATATATTGCTATTGAATGACAAGACATAGGCTCTCCTCGTGAAGTCAGATTGATAATTTAACAAAACAATCTGACGCTCAGCCCCACACATTAGATAGCGTTGTGACATCCGAGTTGTTTTTTGAAAACTGGACTGTGTCACTGTCACTGTCAGCCTTTCAGAGCGATATCTTTGAGCACTTGGAATTAGTATAGCAGGATTGACGCAGCAATGCAAAGGTAAGGGGTTAAGTTGTTCAAACACAATGAACAGATTGCTTTGGCATTGTATTCTGGCTATTTGTCAGTTATTAGAATGTACTGAAGAATATATAACTTTCTTGCTCAGGTTTTGACACAGGATAGGACTATAATTTGTATAAAGTATAGCACATGATAAATAGATTAGGACTAGGAGTGATGAGTAGACTTTCCAGCAACTGAGAATTTTTCAGAAATGGAATAACAAGGCTTTCCAGCAACTACCAATTTTTGTTTCTTGTTGTTATTCATTTGTTGTTTTTAGAAAAGAATGATGACTAGACTCTATGTCTGCTTTTCTAGTTTTTTTGTTTGTTTGTTTGTTCACCCCCTTCCCTGGGAATAATGTTGTTTAACGTCCACAGAAACTGTAGGTTTATTAGGGATGGGGATGAGTGGGGTAAGGGGGAAAGAAGAGTGAATCCTTGAGACAGGCACCTACCCAGAAGACCAAGGCTACCATGGACTGCCACCAGAACAACAAAATGTTAAGGCAGTGCCCGCCCAGCATTGCACAGCAACTACCGTACCACTACCACGCAGTTGCTGTCCCAACCGCTATGCTGAACAGTCACAAAGGCAATGTCCGTAGCTCCACTGCTGGGAAACAGCTTAAGCAAAAGAAGTCCATCTCTCAAGCCCAGCGCCACCTCCCTCCTCTTGATCTCACCTGGATCCACAAAAGCGTCTAACTTCCTTGTGAGACTGAGAGTCCAGCTCACCTCCCTCCTCTTGATCTCACCTGGACTGTTTTTTCCCTTCTTCTTCTTCTTTTAAAGTAAATATGCCACTGCACCAGTTTATGAGAAAAAGAAAGAAAAGAAAATCACACTTACAAAATCAATAAATGGCAAGGTCAGAACTTAGACACCAGTTGTCAGAATGCATACATGCAGGTTGTGTGTGTGTGTGTGTGGGGGGGGGTTGTAAGTGAGAGAAAGAGAGATTTATGGGTTTATGGGTGTGCATCATGTGTCTTATTTAATTGTTGTGTTTTTAATGTGTTTAAACTGACTTGCACATTTTAACATAGGTTTAGGTGTCTGCATGTGTGTGTGTGTGTGTGTGTGTGTGTGTGTGTGTGTGTGTGTGTGTGTGTGTGTGTGTGTGTGCACGCACATGCATGAGAGAGAGAGACAGAGATATATATATTCATAGTCAATGCAGTAGGCCTACGCTATTTTATTTTTATTTATGTTTGTTTATTTTGCTCATAAACTTAAATTCTTAGTTCAAATTTCCTGTGTTTACACTTTTACAGAGGATGACTAAATATTATATATGCCATGATGTTGCCAACCATTCATTTTAAAGGGTAAAGAGGTTGTATTTGTGTTCCTTATGATTCCTTCGGCTGTCCTATTGCTAATATGAGTCCCAGGCAGATGCATACTCCAGAATGGGCCTGACCAGGGTGGTGTAGGTTGCTTCTCTTTCTCTTGCTAATTGCACCATTGATTTGCCTGATTCTGTCCGTTGGTCAAACTTGAAGAGGAGGTAGTTGTCTCCAAATAATTTTCAACTATAATTCAAGTGTGACCAATGGACAGAATCAGGCAAATCAATAGTGCAATTAGCAAGAGAAAGAGAAGCAACCTACACCACCCTGGTCAGGCCCATTCTGGAGTATGCATCTGCCTGGGACCCCTATTAGCAATAGGACAGCCATTATCTAACAACTTGAAAAGGTTTGACACTATTGACTATAGGGATGCCAGGTTCATATTTAAGACCTACAGTGACACTGACAGAACATAGTTCAGGAGCTGTGTGAGAGTCGAGGTGGACGTCCTGGGCTGTCCGTCCTAATGAGCCTTCTGGTTTGTGTGGACATAAAGATTTATTGAACCGTGCTTCGGCATTGGTCACAACTTGTCCCTAATATGTCAACTGACATCTGAGGACATTAAGCATCAACTCATCAACACTGACAGAACACTGGCCCAAGAACCTGAGGCTCACAGTTCAAAGAGGGTAGAGCCTTCAGTCCTTAGGAACTCATTCTGACAAATTATTCATGTGGAGGCTGTGAAATTTTTTACCAACCCTCTTATATTTCAAGTATTTTGTCTGTAAGGGGGAGGGGGGAAGGTACAGACTATAAATTGAAAACTTCCAAGCAGCAAAATATAGACACATCAAATGTGTACTCTCTGCTGCTAACACACCACTACATATTCCTGTTGACTGTGTTTCCCTGCCCCAAGGGGGCCAGCCAGCACTGGTTCACTCCCCACAGAGCAGGACAGTGCAAGTGTGGGATCTTTTTGTGAGTTACTGAGCTCATACAAATTTCACACCAGTTTCAGTGGCTGACACAGATTTTAAGATCACAATGGCAAATGAATCAAGTTCATTTCCTCAAGCAAATTTACATGTTTTCTTGCAAACCAAGTGTGAATGTTGCATACACTAAAATAAACAAAGTTGTGTGCACAAAGGTAAAAAAAAATGCTATTTTAGTTTGTATTGCCATTAATGTGCAACAACATTCACACACATAGCAAATGACGAAATGTGAACTGAAAGAAAGAAAGTAGGAAAGAGATACTAGGAAAACAGGCTCTTTGGTTTTCATCACTTCAAGTTATATAGTTAAAAATTGTATACTATCATTTTATTGTGATGACTGATGTATACATTGTAACATTCAATGATTCATACATGTACAAAACCTTGCCATAAAACAGAATCACACCAAAGATTAAAAAAGAACCCTCACTTAAAAGAGACAATACAAACGTGCATATATGTTTGGAGCAAACCCCTTTTTCAAAGCAACCGAATGACAGGTGTTCTATATATATTGTAAAATCTTTACACTTGCAATAAAGCCTCTTCAGTTTTGGGGTGGTCTATAAAAGAGGGGTTTCACTGTGTTGGTTGTCAGAATTGCTATCCTGACTTTGTATTATTATGCATTCAAAGCTTTACATTTTGGACAGAATGATCAGAACATTATCCCTACAACATTTGTGTGTGTGTGTGTGTGTGTGTGTGTGTGTGTGTGTGTGTGTGTGTGTGTGTGTGTATGTGTGTGTGTGTGTGTGTGTGTGTGTGTGTGTGTGTGTGTGTGTGTGTGTGCTCAGATCTTGGACACCAGTAAGCTCAGCATTGGAGGAGTGAAAGACCAGGCAACAGGACAAGAGCTGGAGTTTAGACATTTTGTTCAAGCAGAAGCCAAGCCTTTTGGTGCTAAGCTGGAAATTGATTTACCACCAGGTGGTGAAAGAAGGTGAGCATAGCAGCTTGATACAGATGAGGATATGTTAGAAAAATAATACTGCTGAGACTCTGGCATTTGCTGAATAGAGAGAGCACACACAATCAGAAATGATCATGATCAGCAGAACCAAAACTTTTCATCTTTCTTATGTGTAATAATACTAATAGGGTAATATGATATATCTAAAACTAGTCACCATCTAGTTTGTGTCCTCAAATAGTAGAATTGTTTTACCTTTTTATTTTTATTTTTTTACATACACTTACTTCAGTGATTGGGCTATTTTCAGAAGTAGAAACATGTAGTTATACCTGTATTTTCCATTCATTATTCTCATTGTGGACTTTACAAATCTGAATAACAGTCTTCAAATAGAATGGGAATGACAGTCCTCAAATATAATGGGAATGTCAGTCTTTAAATAGAATGGGAATGACAGTCCTCAAATAGAATGGGAATGACAGTCCTTAGATAGAATGGGAATGACAGTCCTCAAATAGAATGGGAATGACAGTCCTTAGATAGAATGGGAATGACAGTCCTCAAATAGAATGGGAATGACAGTCCTTAGATAGAATGCAGTGATTTCCCACAGGGCTTGAGGACACAAGTTGGGGATATTGCTTTTGCAGAGTAACTATGTCCTAGCTGGAACCAAGACAGAAATTGGGGTTTTACTTGATGCTGGTCACAGTTAGTCAAAATTAAAATTACATAAAAAGGCAGATTCACATCTGTACTTTATTTTAGAATGAAGGTAATATAATGCAGTGAGGCAGTGCTGCCTATTATTGTATTAATGTGTTGCCAAACTCTGGGTGACAGATGTGACTAGCCAGTCCCACAGATGAATCCACCTTTCCACTTCACTTTCAATACCCTGACAACTCAGAATCATTTGCTTCCTGTCATCAACGAACAAATTACATGGCTTGATAAGAACATTTTTCAAAAAGCCAATGGCATCATGTTTCTTAAATGATACAATGAATAATAAGCAATAGGTGCACTTTGTTCTGTTAATCTAAAACAATCAGTTTACCATATCAGTCACAAAAATTTACCTGGCTTTGCAAGGGCACCAGACTCCTTCATAAAATTGATCACAATATTGACTGTCAGAACTCTGTCAGTTTTGCATTGTCTTTTATCTTTTGAGGTGAGCTATGTCTGGTCTACTATGACTATGTCCAGTATTTGACTGGACATAGTTCACCCCCAAAAAGATAAGTGGATTAGCTCTCCATCATATTTTTCATAGTTTTTCACCATTTGATTGTTGTTTAAGTGTCATTTTGTAGCTTGATAAAGGGGATTACCCCAAAAATTTGCATGTTGTGTTTTGTCCTAATAAATAACATTATTCTGAACCTTTCATATGTTTGGGTCTTGTTTTAGAATGCCTACATTCATTCTTCTCTCAGAATCTTTGTGTCATTATATTCAACATTACACAAGATGGCAGTGTACATTTGCCTCTCTGTGTCATACTCAGTGTCACTCAAGACATTGTACATTTGCCGCTCTCTGTCATATTCAGATTAATATATGAGAATGTTGGCATATCTATGTTACATTCAGCATCATACACTATGACTGTGTTTGTCTCTCTTTGTGATGTTTGACATTACCCAAGACAGCAGTGTATGCATTCCTCTCTCATTCAGTATCATACAACTGCAAGATGGCAGTGTTTGCATCTCTATGTCATGTTACAAGATGGCAGTGTTACTGTTAGCCTCTCTTCATCAGTTTCAACATCAGATGTAACTGGCTGGGCTTGACCTTTTCTTCACATAAAACCAAACAAAAACAAAACTGTTTTACAGGGTTAAATGTACTTTTTAAGTGTTTCAACTGTACAGGGTTCAAAACTTTTTCTTTCTTTTTTCTCTCCTTTTTAATCTGACACCCATACTACTTTGTGTTCACAACTGTCAATCAAATACACCAATTGCACAGGTGGGCTTTTGTCTGGATACTGACTTTGGTGGTGGGCTTATCATAAGCCCTCCACCAAAGTCAGTATCCAAACAAATATATAACTTTATAAGCCTTATGTCTGTGGGGCTCTTGTATGATAGCTGATGTGCATGGCTTTTGTCCAAACTGCCTTGATCCACCCCCTCCATTGACTAAAATTTTATATCACAAAATTGTATACTGAAATAAGGCAGTATTGTGAAATTGGTGAAAAATTAGCTAATATTGGTATGCAGTTTACTTGAGTTAAGCCGTGTTCCAAAATATGTGTTTGATTTAAAAACTTCATTTACTTTACTTTTTAACAGTGTAATTATGTCATATTTTTTTGGTCCCATTGCCCTGATATACAGTGTGTGTGTGTGTGTGTGTGTGTGTGTGTGTGTGTGTGTGTGTGTGTGTGTGTGTGTTGTAGGCATTGAATCTTGAAAACATGTCCACTTAAAGAATGTCTAAGCATTTAGGGCCTGTGTGGGTTAGGCACTCTAAGTACTCATAGTTGTTAATATTATTATCCATGTTTGTGCAAATTCTCATTATTATACATTTTGCAGCTTGAGAGTGGTTGTATAGTTGTCTCACTTGTCTTAGGTTTATTATATTTAATGTTTTACAGGACGCACAGTACAAAAACTGTACTAAAGACAGCAGAGTGACTGTTTTGTATACAGGTATGCAGTATAAAGTAACATATTGGGTTTTATGCTGGCATGTCGTCTTGATTAAAGTGGGTGTATGTGGGTGTCTGTAGGCTGGTTGTCAGTATCCAGTACAGCACCAGTCCAACATGTTCAGCACTACAGTGGCTTCGCCCAGAGCAGACTGCTGGAAAACGTCAGCCATATTTGTTCAGCCAGTGCCAGGTCAGTCTTTGATCTTCTTGCACAAATGCTATTTTTGTGTTAGAGTTTGTGTTTGTGTTATGAATGTCCATGTGTTGGTGTGAATTTTGCAGAAATTAAGGAACTGAATTGAGATTCTAAAGGAATGCTGATATGATTTCAGGCAATCCATGCAAGGAGTTTGTTCCCTTGTCAGGACACACCAGCTGTCAAGTTTACTTACAAAGCAAAGGTACAAATGAATGATATAACTCTATGGATTTCAAGGCCAATGAGTATTTATAATTTATTATTTATTTATTACACACACACACACACACACACACACACACACACACACACACACACACACACACACACACACACACACACACACACACACACACATGGATAGAACCCCTTCTTTTAGACCAGATTATCTATCAATAAATATTACTTACTGTCATGACTAAACTGTCATGACTAAATGTATTTTGTTTGTTTTTTGAGTGTCTGGTTTTGTATTTTGAGATCCAAACACATAAAAATAAGTTTAAAAGAATGCTGTTTATTATGGTGAAACATAACAGGCATATTTTTGGGGTAAGCCCTTTTCAGGCTATAAATAAAGCAACACTTAAACAACAGTTAAACAGTAAAAAATGAGATGTAGGTTAAATGGCAAAAAATGAGATGTAGGACACTTACCTGCTTTGGGTTCAGCTGTTTGGTTCTGTTGTTTTGACTGGACACCAAAACAACAGAACCAAATAGCTGAACCTAGAGCAAATAAGTGTCTAATTTTTCACCATTTAACTGTTAAGTGTTATTTAGCAGCTTTGTCCTGATATAACCATAATAGTTGACAGGGCGTAAAACACCAAGGTGCTTACTTACATTTTGTAGCTTGAAAAGGGGGCCTACCCCAAAAATTCACAAAATGTGTTTTGTCACATTAAATAGTGTTCTTTTTAACCTTTTTTTTTTATGTGTTTGGATCTAGTTTTACAACACTAGCATGAAAATCCACATAAATAAAAAATAAAAAAAGGAAAACATTTAGACATCAGGAGGAATCAAAAGTTAACCTATACATATTCACAGTCAAAGTTGTTAGAAACTGCAGATGTAAAGTGCCATTTTGTGGATGTCATCACAGTTAGGTTACATGCAATTTTCAAACTGTAATTCAGCGTTAGTAACAAATGAACATGAACTGATCGCATTTTTGCAGGAAGTGAAGTTTTACACATGTGACATGCAAAATGTATGGTTCACTTCTGGCAAATGCTTTGAGCGAAAATCCATGTTGTTATCATGAACTTCACATCATCCAAGCTAAAGGGAAGTTTAAACATGTTTTAGAATGATTATTTTATTGGACTGTGTCCTTATTTTGTTAATTAAGTTAATTAAGATACTGTGCAGACATGTCAAAAGCCAAGTTATGCAAAAATGTCAACACACCAATAATTATAAATACCCATCCATTTTCTTTTTTCTTTTTTTTTATGTTGATGAATCAGGAAAAAAGCACTAGGCAATGTGTGCAGTTGTCTCAGTTGATAAGAAAAAAAAGAATAAAAAATATTGTGGTTCTTGGTCTCGGTGTAATGCACCTTACTCCGCAGCAAAACATCCAATATTTTCTGAGTAAACACAAATAATGTGATTGAGCATTGACCATGTTGTTTACACACTGTTTGAGTTACATACATAATCACGGTTTCCATAGTTTTTGCTTTTCCTGAGTAAAGTTTGTAGTTTGTTTAGCTTGCATTATGGCCATCACAGGAAAATCAAGTTTTGACTGACTGAAACAGATACTGATTACATGCTCTAATAGACCTGATATGATTTGATGAGAAGAAATAATTTTAATCACATTCACAGTTCATGTGTGATGCAAGTTCAGGTTCAGCAACCTCCAACATAATATTTGTATTTCATCAAAATGGTGTATGTGTTGGAGCCTTGCACATAAACTGTTCCTTAGGTGTCACTGCTGTTGCTGAACAGGACAAAAAATGGGATTTTCCTTGCTGGTAACTTTATTGGGTCAGTGGACCGTGTATACCATAGTTAATTACCATAAAAATGCTCAATATATATGGTTTGACCGTTTCCCTTATGGTTTATTATTTTTGGTATGTTCATTATTATTATGTGAGGATTATTTGTCAGCATGACTGTGTGTGTGTACATATATGCGTGTGTATATATGTCAAATTCAGGTCTCAGTCAGTGTGTCTCATCAGCCAAAATTATGCTCGGTTTGTCACTAGTCAATAATAATCTGTGTCTGTGCTTTCTTGCCCTCTGCCCACCACCCCACCCCACCTTCTTGGTGTCAGTTCCTGTCAAGTTTTTGTCTTGTTTGGATGCAAGTCATTCCAAAAGTTAAAACACTGCCAAATAGCAGCTGTACAAAAATCTGTTAAACTTCATGCACATCAGATCACCTGATACTAATACTGATAGAATCTTAACCAGCTTGGTAGATTGGTACCCAGCTAACTGTCACTGAATTACCCATAGTAATGGTGTCATTTCTCAAAAATATTTTCATCCCACCCCCCTTCCTCCACATACACGCACTCTGTTGCCCACACCTCCTGACTTCCCTGGCTCCCCAACAATTTTTTCAAAGCTAGTTCACAGTGTCTCTTGTGCTTTTCAGCATCTCCCTTCATAATTTATATATAAACCTTTTGGCATTTCCTCCCTTATAAATACAGTAATCAGCAAACACGCTTTTGACCCATGCCAGCTGCCTGACTGATGACAGTTTATGCAGAGGTACTTGCAGTGGCCTGGCCCTCTCTTATTTCCTGTGATTGCTTTCACTAAGCACCATCTTTCTCAATTCTCACTTCCATTCAGCTGTAACTTTATATGCTTTTCTCTTAAAGGTAATGGATATAATTTGTAGTTCATACAATAACATTTTGAATATGCTTACCATCAGCTAATATAAACTTTGTCTAATTATTCTGTTTGTACATGCATTAGCCTATGAGTGGAAAAGCCTGACTGTTCATCCAGTCACTGTGACCCAAAGGCTAAGTGTATTAGCATTACTTCTCAGTAAACAACCTGAAGCACTAAAAAACTAAGAAAGGAATACTATGTAATAATACTTTTCATCTTCTGGGTCTAATGCACGATCTCTGACATTCGGGCAGCAAACTGGGATTAACATGGCAAGAATTATCACTGTAGTAGCATCGTGTGGCATCATTGTCTAGGATCAGATGGCATGTGAAAACTGAGGGAACAGCTAATTTTGATCTGCTTTAACGAAAAGCAAAATATTTATGTTGTGCAAACTTGTTTCCACAGACACCCAAAACAGAACAGACACACAAAAAACAAAAACTAAAACAAGAATGACTGCTAGGTGATGTGTTTTCTTCTAATGAATAACTTTATTGTGAACCTTTCGTGTGTTTGGACATGAAAATACATTTCTTGACTCCTGTGTAGGTTTCACTGACGTGACAATCCTGGTATTGTAGTTCATGATGATTTTATTTCTAAGGAACAGTATGACATGCAAGCTCTGACATAAACATTTAAATGTCATTGGCAAATAAGTATCCATATATCCTTGTATATGGGTCATTCTCCTGAAAACTGGACCAAAGAGGGTGCCACTTTCCCAATGAAATAAAAACAAATCTAAAACTTTTTTTTTTTTAAACTAATGCTGTATTTCTGATGTAATATGTTTGGAGAAATATGTGTGAATGCATTATTATTTCTTATTTCTTGTGCTGTGGGTCTTTTTTGGTACAAATCAGGACCTTTTCATGGTTGTCATTTGTGACATGGCTAAAGGAAGCTGATCCTCGATACTTCCTTGAAAGCATTCATGGTTGAATAGAAACAGATTTCATGACAAATAAGGCAGCTGTTACATAAAAATAATATTTATTGTGTGTTGCTTCCTACTAACAACTCCAAACAATGAAAACATATCAGTGTCCTGCATGTTACCGATGGTGTCTTCTCAGTGTGTCTCACAATATTGTGACTTGTTCACAACAGAAACTAAAGAACTTTTGTGTGTTTTTCAGGTCTGCTTGGTAAATTACCATATATATCTTCCCTTGTTTTTTGTTGTTGCTTGGTTGATGATATGAGAGTAGATAAGAAATAAATTACCATTATTTCGTTAGGGTTGGTTTATGTGGTGTCTTAAACCCTGACATATAAATCCACATCAGCTGACTGGGGCAGCAACTTTTGACCTCTTTTTACGCTGCGTGTGGTGCATCATTTTCCTACAAAAGGGAAATCACTGTTCTGTCTTCAGTGGTGAGGGCAGTAACGCACAAGACAAATATTTATTCCCAGTCAGCTGAGCATTTTTAGGCAAACTTTTGTAACCAAACTTTGTATGTGCTGCACCACCATGAGCCAGAATATCATGCAAAAAAAATTGGATTCCATCTTCAAGGTCAAGGTCACAATGAGAGCTCTTATGATTAAAATATGATGGTTTCTATGATCTGTTTTATTAGTTATAAAGTAGTAAATCTTTTGCAAATGAACTCAATTTGATGGTAGATCATCACAAGCAAAGACAGGTCTGGTGAACATTTTTGATTGCAGTGTTCAAGGTCAATATCACAGCCAATGTTAAACATCTCAATTAACGTTAATTTGGATATCTTCTGAATCACTGAACCTTTTGTAACCAAATCCAGTATGGTCATACATCATTATAAGCCAGAGTGGCATGGGCAAATAATGGGTTGCTATCTTCAAGGTCAAGGCCACAGTAACTGAGTCTGGGTTCTATAAATGAAATGACTTTCTATTATATGTTCTGAACTGCTGATCATTTTGCGACCAGCTTAGTTTGACAGTGCATATTCATTAGCTGGAGTGTCTTGTGAAAAGGTTGCTTTCCTGTATTCAAGGTCACAGTCACAGTGAAGGTTAGGAACTGCAGTGAATGTTTGTCCAGACAGTATCTCTGATCGAATAAACTTAACATGGTGATGCATCATCATCCAGAGTATCATTTGGAAATATTCTTTTGCTATTTTCAAGGTCAAGTCCATAATCATTTTTACTGTATCTTCAGAAATACTGAAACTTTACAATCCGAATTAGTTTGATGATACATCATCACAAGACAGGGTAAGACACAGTGAAAAGATTTTATTGCTTTTACTCAGGGCATAAGACAGAGGGTGTGGCCTGGGTGACTGTGGACCAAATTGATGCCACTCTTGGCCATCCTGATATCTCAAGCAGGGGTCAATACCAGTTCCAATCAAGAAAATGTGGACAGAACATTGCTTTTGTAATGAATATACTTGTTTATTAAATTTATTAGTCAGTGGTTCAAGTGTGTGATTGTTATATCCTTTTGTACTTGTGGTGTCAACTTAACATGTGACACAGATTACTAATTAATTGTAATTGGTTAGTAACTTTAGAAAACAAGAAACAAATATTACTCTTGTATGCATATTCAAGGTTCAACCAGTTAATTCAGCCCCCATCCCCCCACTCCAAATTACTTTACAAAAGAAAAGAAAACTAAGGAAAAGAAACGTATGATCTGTTTCATGCATGTCTCTGCTTTGAAGAAGAGATTTAAAGCAAACTCATTAAAGAGGCAGAAAGTATGGATATACAAAACAATAACAACAACAACAGTAAAAGAAGTAAGAAGTGACAGCTACTCCTTCATTAATTTAATTAATTATGAAATATTGTATTATAATAATAATAATAATAAAGGCAAGAATCAAACTGGCCATTGAGCCGACTTTATTGATGCATTTCTGGTGTCTTCTGTAACACACCAGATACTGGCTGATGATGTAATATAAAGCACAATTAACTAAGTTCCTGTCACCCTGTCAGTTTATGTCTTATATTTCTGTACACAAGAAATGTCAAGTTTTCATTCCCAAATAATAACATAAAAAAACTCACACTTTGAATTTTTACCCTCCTCACTTTGTGCAGGTAACTGCACCCAAAGAGATCACCATTCTGATGAGTGCCATACGTATGGGAGTGGTGGCATGTGAAGGGGATGCATCCAGCATGACACACTGCTTTGAACAGAAAGTGCCCATCCCCAGTTACCTCCTGGCTATTGTAGGAGGAGACATCGAGAGCAGGTAAACCAGCTGAAGTATTTAGCCTTTTTGATACAAAGTTAACATGCTGGAGAATGTAACTGTAGTGCAGAATTTCAGCATATTGGAGTATGTAACCCTAGTGTACAAAGTTAACACACCTGAGTTCATAACCCTGGTGTATGAAGTAAACATACTGGATTATGTAACCCAAGTATACAAAGTAAACGTGATGGGGTACCTAACCATAGTGTACAAAGTTAACATGCTAGAATATCCAAAGGTTAAAAGTTGATCATTTAATCCTAGTGTTCAAAGTTAATGTGCTGGAGTATGTAGCCATAGCAGACAAAGTTAACACACTGGATTATGTGTACAAAAGTTCATATGCTTCATTATGAAGCCCTACTGTACACATGAACATGCTGGAGTATGTAGACCTAGTGTAAAAATTAGATTATGTAACATTAGTGTCCAAAGTAAGCCTACTGTATTACATAACCATGCTGTTTAAACCAAAAGCTGTATTGTGTTGCTCTGTTGTACAGAATTTTTTCATTGTACCACAGCCACACTTACACAGCTAAGGTAAAATCTAAGGAGACAGAAATTCCTGGACCGTTTTAAAAGTTGTTTTGGGTTGCAAGCATCATTAAGATCATTAAATGAGGTCCATATCTACTGACTACAGCCAAAATCCGCAACAAAAGGTGAGTTTTATCATATATTTTTGTCTTTGATTGTTTTGAGTCAGCATCATGGATGAACAAAGCTGACAAAGTGCTGCTAGGTCAGTGGCCTCATTAACAAGCTACATCAGTTAGAAATCTGAGAACGTTGAGTCATGAATACGATTGCCTTGCCAACATCAGCTCTAAGGAAGTGTTCACGTTGTTACCAGGAAACTAGATCAAACATCAAAGGGCAACATGGTGCGCCGATTCAAAACAATCAAAGACAAAAATATATGATAAAGCTCACCTTTTGTTGTGGATTTTGGCTGTAATCAGTAGATATGGACTCATTTAATGATTGTGATAATATTTGTGACCCAAAATAACTTTTAAAATGGTCCAGGAATTTCTCACCATCTCCTTGGATTTTACCCACAGCTAAAAATTGGACATGTAGTTGGTCCCCTGCCCTGCTTCAGAATGGCAAGATTTGTTTACTTACTGGTAATTCTCCAGCTTAACAATATACTTTATTCATCCCAGCAGGAAATTTAAGTTGCCATTTGACCTCAAACATTAAGGCACTATCAAAACAATTTAAATAGTGTCATAATAATTCAAGGTCATCACATGGACACACACACACACATGCATGCGTGCATGCACACACGCACGCACACATGCACACATACACACACACACACATGCTTGCACATACTCATATGCATATGTAATGGAGTGGTGGTGAGTTGGAAGGACAGGACACAGGCAGCAGAGTCAGTCAAAAAGCAAGACCACAGCAGGTGGAGGTGGCAATCAGGTTTTATTGCTACAGCAGCAGACAATTTTTCAGCACCCCCAAAATCCTTACTCACACGCATAGATAAGAGAACGGCGAGGGCCGCAAGGAACACACACTATTGCTACAGTCAAATTGGCATGTCTAAGTACACTACATGACGGCTATAAAAAGAATGGACCTAGAAAGGCATCAGCTACTGATTAAGCTCCATCCTGCGTTTAAATAAACATTGGATAAACATTCTAAGATGCCAAATTAGATTACACATGGCTTAGTGCATAAAAAGGACTAGGTGAACAAAGAGTAGGTAAACAAACAAGCGGTCAAAATATTAAGGGAGAAAACAGATTTGAAAATGGCGCGCACTGGCGGCTATCACCGGTCAACTGTGTGAAGGCCATGTGGTGTTACGCTACATGCAGCACTTCAAAACAAAAGCGTCGTCTGCTCCAGTTCCCGGGTTACTAACAGTACGTACAGTAATGAAATTGCATGAATCTAATAACCGGGTTGGGATTGCCATTAAAACGTATACAAAGAGCACTTGCTCACACATACATCCCCTGTACTTAAATATTGTAGGCAGGTTATGTATTCAAAATATAATTTCACACTGTAGATGTGTTGGAAGAAATCTGGTCTGCTATGTCTTTTTACATGCATAGGGATGGGGGAATGCTGACTGTAGTTTGTTCGGTTGTAGACTGTATTGTACTTGAGCATGTACTGTCTGTAAAGACAGTTGGTTGACAGTGTTGGCCTCACAGACCTAGGGTCAGAAGATACAGCTCTTCTGCTTTAGCTATGTGTCTTAAATCCAGTTTGATATGGTTACAGACATGACATAATTTTTCAGGGATATTGGTCCACGATCAAAAGTCTGGTCTGAGAAAGAACTTGTTGACAGAGCTGCGTATGAATTTGCTGAGGTTTGTTCAGAACTTAAATCTTATGCACACATGCATGCATACACACTTTTGCACACACACTTTTGTCATCAGTGTATGCATACCTTAGTGTTGTGCATACACATGCCTATGCATGTTTATGAGAGTGTGTTCTGGTTGTTGTTGTGTGTTGGTGTCGAGTCACAGAAAAGTGGCCAGTTGCATGTGTGTATGCAGGCGTGTGTGTGGGTGTGTACATGTATGTGGGCATGCCACACACTCTCACTCTCTCTTGTTGTGAGTGTGAGTGCATGCATGCATGCGTGTGTGTGTGTGTGTGTGTGTGTGTGTGTGTGTGTGTGTGTGTGTGTGTGTGTGTGTGTGTGTGTGTGTGTGTGTGCATGTTTTATCTTATATTGTTATTAACTTGTTTCTAGCTATGACTGTAATTTGTTTAAACATTTTTTTTGTATGTTTATGTCTTACATTGAGTTATCATACATTTAATTTGAATTTTATTTATTTACATGCCACATTGATGCCACATTGATACCACATTCTAAAGCAAATTTCCTTTTACAGGACAATAAAGTATTATTTTATTTTGTACGTGTACATACATACATGCGCACATAAATGCATACACTCAGAGGAACTGGCTCTTGGTCTGGCAAACATTTTGTTTAATTAATACAAGAACCTGTCAAGCAAAGTTGCTCAGTTCATGAAGTTCACAAAGTTCAGAGTTGAGTAAACACTCTGCACTTTTCATGAACTATTTAGCATGCTTGTACATGAAAATGAAAATGGTAAAGAGGTGGTGGTTCAGGCAGTTGCAACATGAAGACAGTCACCTGCTCTGATTTTGTCAGTAGCGGTCAGATTTGTTGTAGGCTGAATGCTGCTGCAACCACTTGCTGCTGCTTTGCCATGATCATGGCCTTGACTTCTCTGAAGGTTGTTAACCTGTCCTCCTACTATTTTCTGGTGCCTACCTGTGCCAGTATCTGTGGGCTCAGTGCTAACTCTGTTGCTACGGGAAAGTATCCACTGCAAAATGACTGTGTTTGCTCTTCAGAGGGTCAGGGTGGATGGTAGGTCTTTCAATTGTTTGTCTTTTGGCTTCTATCTTGAAGTTGGTGGAGCACATAGTAGCGAGTGAGGTCTTGTCTTCACTTCCTCCTAGATACTGCATGTAGACTCCCACACCATAATTCCTCCGTGCATATTCAGCAGAGCAGTCAGTGTATATGTGATTCCAGCCTTCTTGAGGGCGGCAGTTGTAGATGTGTTCCATTACACAAGACTTTCACAGCAGCAGTTTTTACCAACTCCAGGAATGCTATTGCTAAATTATATCAGGGGGTTGCCAGCTTGTTGGATTAAATGTGCAGGATTACTTAGATTAGTCAAGGCTGCAGTGAAGAATCTTCGGTTTATGGTCACTCTCATTGACTTTGACTCACAAATGAGTTTTGGGATTTGATCTTTGGAGAGAGCATGAAAAGAAGAGAGCATATCAATGGAAGGAACACTGGAAGTAAGTTTTCTGTCATGTTAAAAGGATCATCATTAAATTCTTGCCTTCTCAATTTTTTTTTGGAAAGAATCGAGGAAAATGATTTAGCGGTTTCTTGGGATGGGAGAGAATTGGCAGAGAATCTGACCTATCCCATCTGTTTAGCAGTGTACTTAGAAGATTTTTTTTTTTCTTGGAATCCAACTCAGCGTCCTCTAATTTTGCATAGAAGTGGGAAGCTTTGGCATGTTTAATGGCTTTTGGTACATTGTTCCTTGCCTGTTTGAATATCTTAGTGTGAACTAACAAAGCTGGTTTTCCATTTCTTTCATTCTGCATGCCTCCTGGCCTTCTTTGTCTTAATGTCAGCCTGGCTTATCCAAGGGGAACTGGGATGGTTGGGAACGACTTTCTCTGGTGCAGGCTTGTTTAAGAGACCCAGAAGGGTCGCATTGTAGAGCTCAAGAAGGGTCATCAACATCATTGGGAAGAGCCTGTCACACAAAAGGGGGGGGGGGTTCAAGTGAACTCTGGCTTTCCTGTTGTTCAGGGGAGTGCCACATTCAGTCCCACCTTAATACCCCCACAAAGGCCTTTTCCATGTGCATCCAGTCAGGATAGCCATTTTCTGTCTTCTGTGCAATGTGTGTTGCTTGTGGCATTCAAAACTGCATAAAACATGTTTAAGCATGACTCCTGATGTACACGCATAGACACAAACATGTACATGAATGCCCACTGATAATTTTTTTTTTTAAAGAGATCAAGGTACTAGTGCCATCAGCACTTTGACTAAAAATCTTTACCTGTTATTCTTGATGGTTTAAGTGTTTTTGTTTTGTCTTTTTTTTTAATAATCTGCTACTTGTGTGATTTGCTACCAGATACCTACTTCACAACAAAAAGAAATTGACAACTTGTTTATGAGCATGGAACCTTGTGCAAGAGTTGCTTATTTGATGTGTCTGCAGACTGAGCAGATGCTAAAGGCAGCTGAAGGGTTGCTTGGAAAGTATGAGTGGGGTCAGTATGACCTGCTGGTGCTACCACCATCCTTCCCCTATGGTGGCATGGAGAACCCCTGTCTCACATTTGTGACACCAACTTTACTGGTAAGATGTCAGAGTGTCTTAATTATCTTTATTATATGATACCAGCTTTGCAGGCAAAATGTTTCATATTTGTTATACCATTTTCACTGGTAATATATTGTTTCATGCTTGTCACACCAACTTCCATGCATTTTGTTTTAAACTCAAGTTTAAATGTAGTTATAGCATCTTTTTTTAATATTTGTATCTTTACTGGAAGGATGATTATGGTGTCCTTTTTGATTGTTCCTCTCATCCTCTCCTCCATCCAGCTGAACTGGTCAGATATGAGTTACAGACTAATAGTCATCTCAAATATTCATGTGGTTGTAGAGCCAAGGCTATTCATAATTTGACTCATGATATTCAAAGAAGGTACATACTACATATAGCTTTGTCTCTGAAGCTAACAGTTTTGTCCTGGTTCATTTTCATCCAACTTTGTTTTTGGTGTGTCCCTGTTTCCATCTTTATCGGCATGATAGCATGGGTGTACATCCAGCAAGACTTGATAGGACAAGCCTTATAATTTGCTCATGCAGTGTTATTAGACATTTGTTTTCCTTTTCAAACAAAAGCATTTAAACAATTTGCTCTTACTCTAATACTTGACAGTTTCTTGGTTTTACACTGTACTTGTCAAACCACTGGATGTTGAATCAAAACTGTTATGTGATAAACTGCTGTTCTCTGTATTCATTTGGCCATTTGGCAACACCAACTGATCATTGCTCAAAATAACCCATTGTGTATTAGAAATGGTTTGTTACAAGATGTGTGATTTATTCAGCGAAAGATTTATGATGAGGGAGCACATACAAGTACAACATGGAAAGTCTGTTTTGCTTGTGGTGGTCATTCTTTTTGAAAGGAAAACATTTGTCCCAGTTTCTAGCTTTATTCAGTATTGGCATGATACTTGATAGCATGGGTGTACATCCAGCAAGTCAGACAAAAGTCTTATAATTTGCTCGTTTACAGTGTTATTCCAGGCTGTGTATTCTCATTTCAGGGTATATTGCCAGTGTTAGAATGAGTTGGCTAGGTAACATGACCCTGTCTCATTATGCTTTCCTCAGGAAGAGCAGCTGAAACTCCCCATGAAAAATTCCCTGGTTGGAAAACATAATCTGTGAGGCGACTGCATTAACAAAAGTACAGAATACAAATGTAATTGCAGTGTGCATGTGCTAAGTTTGGGATGATAGGGATTACTGTGCACTGTGTCCAGAACTGGGTTGTTAGGGATGTAGCAGATTGTGTCTGTGTGTGGTATGGGCTGTGGTTGGATGTGTGTGTGTGTGAGAGAGAGAGAGAGAGACTCTCTCAGTCTCTGTGTATATGTTTGTGTGTGTGTGAGAGAGAGAGAGAGACTCTCTCAGTCTCTGTGTATATGTTTGTGTGTGTGTGAGAGAGAGAGAGAGACTCTCTCAGTCTCTGTGTATATGTTTGTGTGTGTGAGAGAGAGAGAGAGAGAGAGACTCTCTCAGTCTCTGTGTATATGTTTGTGTGTGTGTGAGAGAGAGAGAGAGAGACTCTCTCAGTCTCTGTGTATATGTTTGTGTGTGTGTGAGAGAGAGAGAGAGACTCTCTCAGTCTCTGTGTATATGTTTGTGTGTGTGTGTGAGAGAGAGAGAGACTCTCAGTCTCTGTGTATATGTTTGTGTGTGTGTGTGTGTGTGTGAGAGAGAGAGAGAGAGAGAGAGAGAGAGAGAGAGAGAGAGAGAGAGAGAGAGAGAGACTCTCTCAGTCTCTGTGTATATGTTTGTGTGTGTGTGCAGGCAGGTGATCGGTCACTGGCTGATGTTGTGGCTCATGAGATCTCCCACAGCTGGACAGGAAATTTGGTCACCAACTCCACATTTGAAGACTTCTGGTATATACTGTTACAGTTGTTGTGTACATTCATTGCACAGTGCAGTGTATTCCTATTCAATGTTATCATTTAACAGCTGACCAGAATATGCTATGGGTCAAAGACATTCAACTTTGGGAAAGGACTGATCTGCCAACGAGCTGCAAAGCAAATAAAAAAGAGTTGGTCTACCAAATCTGTAAAATACAAAGCAGAACTGACTGGCTAAGCTTAACTTTCTTGTAGTCTAGGTCACTACTTTTTTCACATTGGTTTGTTTGACCAGGCAGCAAATGTCAACCACGGCCTGCCTGATGTTGCTTCTGTTGATACATGTCTAGGCTAAATGAGGGCTTCACAAAGTGTGCAGTAGTGGCGAGGTTGGAGGGAGGAGAAGAGCTGAGGCAGTATATGGCCAGTACAGGATGGTGCACATTACAAGAGACAGTGAGTCGTGGCCATTTACTAAGCCTGTCTTCAGTTTGTCACATTGAACTTTGTGTGTCTGTCAGTGAATCAGCCAGTGATGGTGCCAGTGCCATGATTTAAAAATAAAAAACTCATTGGCGTCTGTGAAAAAAAGCGTTGCCGGTATTCCGGATCATATGCATTGACAGATATTAGAGATTTTTAGCGTTGTGAGCAGTCTCACAACTTAAGAAAAATAACCTCCACAGTATTGTTCAGCCACTTTGCTGCATGAGATTAGCTTGCTTGTAGTGGTGATAGCATTGCCAGCTGTGATAACAGTGGATTCCAAAACCTATGCGACATGACGTTGTCTGCTACAAAATGGCGGCATCCAGTCGCAGGAGCAGATTCAATCTTTTACAAGCCTTCAAACTTGTTATGGAAGGTGGTTTAATGCAAGTGACAGACAAAAGTGTGTTTTCAAGTGTATTCATAATCTGTAAACAAAACAGTGGCATGTGGCCTTGGAATTTATAGTGGCAGTACTTGGACAGTGAGAGACTGATGCGCATCTGAACAATAAAACCTTTTCGTTTTTTCCATTCTGATTCGGATTGGGACTTACCTTCTTGTAGTAACAGAGAATGGTAAGTGATTTTGATACAGTGTTGCATGTTCTGAAAAAGCAAAGTCTGACCTCTACAAAAATATCAAATTGAAGTGAATCTGTTTGTTTTTGCTTTAAAAAAAAGAGAAAAAAAAAAGAGCCTAAAATAGTGTGCCGACAGCAAGAAAAGGGGACAATTTAGGTGCGCTTGGAATAAGTTAAAGCTTACTGTAGCCACAAAATTAATACAGTACTGCAGTCTTTACCAACTCAGTGCTGGCATGGCATCAGCATGAAGGTGAGAGTGTTTCTTACTGTTTCTTTACTGAAGTGCAGATTCACTCACTGAAACTTGCCAATGCAAATAAAAACCACACAAGAGAGCTGCAACTTTAAGGTGCGACCATTTCATTAATCAGAACGAAAACTGGAGCAGAAAGCTTCTACTTTCAAACATATTTTCTGTTAATATTCGTTAAAGTATGCTGAAAGCAGTGGCAAGTGACAAACAACCATGCACTTCGAAGAATCCCACGTGTTTTTTCTCCCTCCATGGCTTCTGATTCATTTTAACAAGTACAGAAACTTTGGACAGTGTTTGAGATTTCTCACTGTACTGCAGTGTGTGCTGCCTGGCCATTTCCCTGTGACAGACATGGCACATTGTCAGTGGAGAGCCACATGTATGTGTGGAGTCAAATATTTCCTTGTGGCTGGGAAGCATTCTTTGTGGTGCCCACAAGTGTCAGGTGGTGAGATGAAAAGAGATGGAGCCTTTTTGTGTTGCACAGGCTCAACGAAGGCCACACAGTGTTTGTGGAGCGAAAGGTCACATCCCAGATACATGGAGGGGAGCCTCTCAAACACTTTCTGGCCAACGAGGGATGGAAAACACTGCAGGAAACTGTGAGTGGGACACATCATTATTTTTATCACACCAGTAATCTAAGGTTGTACTCTGTGAGTAGATTTAACTTATTTACGATTTAATAGATAAGACTACTTTCAGATCAGTTCTCAAGACCCATCTGTTTAACTTTGAGTCTGCTTACAATATCAGATTCTAATTCCTTTCCCACATGCTATGTTGTGGTTCCTCCATATGTTGTGGTTACTAGTTGTATGTGTTGAACCAAAGTGCATGGAGGGGGTGGTGCGCATATGTGTGTGTGTGTGTGCATACATGCATATGCGGGGGGGGGGGGGGGGGGGGGGGGTCAGAATCAGAATCAACTTTAATGTCAAAGAAAGCAAGGGATTTATAAAGTGTGTAACATTATGGCTTGCATATTAATACAATTGACTTGCATATTAATACAATTTACTTGCATATTAAAGCAAACCACATTTCAAGTGATGAATATTACTACTGTTCTCACTTTTTCAGATTTGTTACTTTCATTATTATTATTAATCTTTTGCTATATTTGAGTGTTTGTCTCGTTCGATTTGAAAGTCATGTAAACTGATCAGAAGTTGGCATTAAGTTTATTTGTGCTCACAGTTTTAGCAATCAGTAAGGTATGGTTTGAGTCTGTATCTTGTTGTAATGTTGTTATACAGAGCTAGTTTTGAAATCTTTCGTTTGTTTTTTTGTTTTTCCAGAACTGTGTATATTATTTTTATGCTATTACAATATGATGAAAAAAATTGGAAACAAGGATGACTGCTAGCAAGTAAAACAAGATCCTAAAATATAAAAGGTTCTCGAGAATGCTATTTATTAGGACAAAACACAACATGTGAATTTTCAGGGTAATTCCCTTTTCAAGCTACAAAATAATGACACTTAAGCAACAGTTAAATGGTGAAAAATGAGATGTAGAAGTGAGGCACTTAAACAACAGTTAAATGGTGAAAAATGAGATGTAGAAGTGAGGCACTTAAACAACAGTTACATGGTGAAAAATGAGATGTAGAAGTGAGGCACCTAAACAACAGTTAAATGGTGAAAAATGAGATGTAGAAGTGAGGCACTTAAACAACAGTTAAATGGTGAAAAATGAGATGTAGAAATAGAGCACTTATCTGCTTTTGGTTGAGCTATGCTGTTTTCATGTCCAGTGCTTGGATGACTGTTGGCCTGGCAGTGACATGTAATAGGTGTGATGTATTGAATATAAATATGATGTAAAACTTAAATGGTACAGAAGAGTGACAGAGAGAAAGATAAGGGGAGGGGGAAGAAGAGAGAGAGCTGAGCTTTGGAATACAGATCAATGAATTAAACAAAACAAAACAGAAGAAAAAAAGATCTGACCTTGGAAAAGGAAGAAGGCCTCCAGTTCCAAACTTTCCAGGAGATGAATGGGAAAACCAGAGTACCCAGGAAAAAACCCCAGTGGTCAGATGCAGAGAGAACCCTATTAATATTAATCTTCATGAAGGTTCCACTGCTGTCAAAGTTCAGGGAAACATCACAAAGCAAGAGACATGAGGGGAAAAAAAAGAGCTACACGTGCACATACGAACTCACATGCATCTACATGCATTCACACACTTTTATGGTTCTATAGTAGGCTATAGTGAAGGTACTGGAAGGGCTGGGGGGGGGAAGACACCAAAATATTGAGCAGCATATTGACAGCCACGCAAGGCCTAAATAGACAACAGCCAAATGACAGCCATGTCTGGTTATAATCTTTCATTCATTCCACCTGGTTTCCTGCTGCCCAGTTTGTCATTCAAGTGTGATTCCATGTCTTTTCTGTCATTCACACTGTCTGTAATGGGAAACAACAATCCTTTTATGCAAATGTTTTTGTTTTTCCAGCCCTTCCAGTGCCTTCACCGTAGCCTACTACAGGACTGTAATAGTGTGTGTATGCGTGCGTGGGTATTTGCAAGAGTGTATGCACGTGTGGGTGTGTGTATGTGTGCTTGTGTAGCTCTCTTTTTGCTTCGCTTTTTGTTGGTGTTTTGTTTCCACGAGCTTTGATGGCAGTGAAACTCTCATGAAGATTAATATCAGTAGGGTTCTCTCAGCATCTGACTAATTGTTTTTTCCCCCAGGTACTCCAGTTTTCCCACTCAGAAGGAGAAAAAAGGAGAGAGAGAAAGAGAGAGAGAAGAAATCCTGCTCCCCTCATAAAGACCCTATTTGGTGCATCAGTCCCCACCTGAACTGAACCTGATTTTTGGCCCACAGTGCTAAGCAGCGGGGTTATCAAAAACCTAATCCTGGTAGGGACTGTTATTATGTTGGTTGCCTGGGCAACTGGAGCAGCTCATCAGTGACCACTGGCACATAATGGTGAGAGGATATCAATACTAACGAAAGAAATCCCCACAACCCATCCCACGACTGAGCCATCGACATACACTATGAGGTTTTGTGGTTTGCTGTTTTCTTGAACGAGAAGCAAGATCTCTAACTCTAAGTGTTTCCTGCTGCTCATTTTCAACAGTGCTTTCCCAAGTTTTCTGGCAGGAATGTCTTACAGAGAGGCCAAAATCGGTTTGGGTACCTTTCCACTCCTTGGTTTGCTTGAGTTCTGTCAGCTGGCAACATTGCAGTATTGAGTACCCTATTTGACCCATGCAAAACTTGCCCCACCCAGTCTGCATCCCTTTGTGTTCTTCATGGCTTCATGGGATGGGTTGTGGGGATTTCTGATGGCACTGAAGCATGCTTTGACCTGCTCCACTTACTGTCTGGTTTGCATTGGTGGGAGGTCTAGCATGAACCACATGGTCTCAGGGTGTGTGTCCCTGGTGGTTCCCAGTATTGACACGCATTGCCTCATTCTGCACTCTGTCCAGCTTTAGCAGATTTGCCCATGCCATTGTTGTGAGGCCACGTCCATAGTCAGTGACACTGAGCACCACACTTTGATACAGTAGGAAGAGGTGGTGGTGTTCAAAACCATTTGTAACCATAGCCTTCAGGACTGATAGACCTTTCTTGCACTTCAGTGCTGTTGTTTCCACATGCTTTTTGTAGGTCAGCATTCTGTTAAAGTGGACCAAAGGTATCTCAGATGACTTGTTTGTTCAACCACAGCTCCATCAAATGTGACTTCTGGCACTGGAGTGCCTGCTGCTCTGTTGTCAAGAGAGCACCACAATGTTTGTACCTTGTCTAGAATGATGGTCAGAGTAAATGGGGGGGGGGGGGGGGGGGGGGGGGGGGGAGGGAGAAGAAAGAAAAAGGAGAGAGAGAAGTCCTACTCCCTTCAGAAAGAGCTAAAGAGCCTATTGGGTTCATCAGCCCCCCCCCACCCCCACCCCACCCCACCCCACCCTTTTCCCCCAGCCAAACCTGATTTTTGGCCCACAGTGCAAATCAGAGATCAGAAGGGCTATCAAAAACCTGATCCTGGTGGGGACCATTAATATGTTGGTTGCCTAGGTCAGTTTGTAGTTTGTTAAGTGCATCATGTTCATGGCAGCTGATATACTGTTGGGCAGTTCAGGCAGGTTTGTTAACTCCCTTGACCTTTACCTGGCATCATTTAAGTCCCGTGGCTACTTTTACATCTGGTGTGTACTTTCTTCACAATGGGAGGCAGTGACTGTGAATTTGTGAAGTTTACAGTGCCAAGTTTAAAGGCATTTTTGAAGGCCTGTAGTCAAAATGTGTCAGGCAAAAATCTGTATGTTTGACTTCATTTTAGTTCTTAGCCTTGACAACATAATAATAATAATAAATAATTATTATAAAGCGCTATTCTTTAACCAGAGTTAAACTCACTGTGCTGTACAAACATCTTATCACAAAAACTAAAACTACATTAACATACATTTTAGCAAACAAAACCTTAATCATTGTAGCTTAAGTTACCATTATCGCCTATTAAACAACACACACACACACACACACACACACACACACACACACACATCTGCTGCTTGTGTTGAAAGGAGGAATGTAGTAGACCCTGTAGCTTCCAGATCTGTATGGATTGGTGCTGAATAGTGGTGTAGCTGTGTCTAGCCTAGTCAACAATGTGTGCAGATCAAGACTCTGAATGAGTCAAATGAAGGCCCATACACTAAGCTGATTCCTGACCTGAAGGGGGTGGACCCTGACGATGCTTTCTCCACTGTGCCCTATGAGAAGGGCTTTGCTCTCCTCTTCTACCTTGAAAACCTTCTGGGTGGCCCTGGTGAGTTTCTTTCAAGGCATCTGTATGATGATCATTAATATGTGTTGATCACAGACAGATGCAATGACTAAATTTAGGAGCATGTCTCCTAGAATGTCAATTTGTTTCTTTTTCAACCCACCCAACTCCTCTTTGAACTGTAATTGTAACCACTGGTGCAGCTCAATTGGTATACCTGTTTCATGTATATTTGTATGTCATGATCTAAGGCAAATTGGACATCTATTGATTAATACCATAAACAACATGCATACATTTTGTAAGGCCTTTTTTGCTGACCCTTAATGTCTTTTCTGTTTTTTCTGTCCCCCCTACAGCTGTTTACGAACCATTCCTGAGGGCCTACATTGAACACTTCAAGTTCCAGTCCATTAATTCTCAACAGTGGAAAGATTTTCTCTTCTCTTACTTCTCAAGTGAGGTGAGTGTAAAACACACAGCATCCATCACTACTTCGTGGACTGGTGAAAGGAGGGCAGATTGAGACTGAAACTACTTTGGAACAAACAACTGTGTGTTTAATGCCTTGTGTATTTGTAGTAGCTTTCCTTCATCTTTTTTGTATACTGGTATATGTAAAGAATCCTGAATATATAATGAGAAAGGATAAACATACTTTTGTGCAAATCAAAAGTGGGAAAAAAGTTAAAATATTATTTTATTGAACGAGGTTAGGTTAATAAATGAATTGTGACACTTCACAGAGTTTCAAAGAACAAACACTAGTGGAAAGCATGTGGCTAATATGGTTGAGATTGGTCTGGAAAGGCTTTGAACACTCATTTCAAGACATTTACCCAAGTCTGCTTTGAGTTGGAGCAATGACAGTGTCCCATCGATTTGTCCTCATCGATCGTTCAGAACAAACAAGGTATGTACACAAACTATATTGATCTGTAAAACAAGGATTCATGAATTTGACTATGCAATGTTTGTAACTTTTGCTATTGTACATAAAATAGCCTATTTATGTCTTGACTATCTTGTTTAGTGCATGAACCCTATGACTAAAAAAAAATTGGTAATGAGTGTGTCTGTGTGTTCCATTTGATTGTGGATGTAGAAAAATGAAGGTTTTGATTGCAAGCATTCTTTATACAGATTAAAGCATTGTACTCGTAATGGAATTGTTGATTCAGTGATGCTTTTTTGTTGTTGTTGTGGAGAACATTCTACAACTACTAACGGGTACTAAAATATCTACTTATAGGTGCTTTTGACCATAACTGGCAGCCTTACTCATTAACGCTGATGAAATATAAGTAATCAATGATTTATGTGTGTTTGTGCACATGCCACATGAAATAGAAAGAGTGTGTGGGCAGAGAGATTTTACTGAAAGATGTGAGATTGTGAGTAAATAGCCGTTTTATAATTTTGTGAACATGGTCTATCTTGCATTGCTATGAGAACTTTTTACCAGTGATACAAACTCATACAACTACTAACTAGTACTAAAATACTACTTGTAAGTATTTTGATCACAACCAGCAGCATTAATCATTAACATTGATGGAATATTTAAGTAATTAATAGTATATCGTGTGTGTGTTTGTGCATTTGTGCTCATGCCACATGAAATGCAAAATGTGTGCTAGGGATAGTTTTGGGAGTGATATGTGGCTGTGAGTATATAGCCCTTTTATCAAATACAAATACTATTAACTATACAAATAATACAAGCACACCTAGTGAGAAATGTTGCTTTAGTTTTCAGCCTAAGTATTGATTGAGTGTGTGTACACTGTTGACTGTGGGTGGAGGGAAAAGTGAAGATTACAGTTGCAAGCATTCTTTTTAGTTGTACTCATAATTGAGTTGCTGAATCAGCTAAATAATAAATAATGCTTACATTTTCTTTTTTACAGAGTTCTACAACTTCTAACTAGTACTAAAATATCTACATATAAGTGCTTCTGATCATGAATAACTAGCAGCCTTAATCATTAACATTGGTGAAATATATGTATCAAACTGATACATGTATTTGTGCACATGCCATATAGATATCCACCAATTGATTGCTATTTTTTTTTTTTTTTTTTTTGGTAAACACTTTGGGCTTACCTGAGATGGGACACCATAAATAAGAAATAAATGTTTTAAACATTATTATTAAGTAACATAATGTTAAATATTAATTATTATGACTCATTTGTTTCAGCTGAGTGATGAGGTGGGAACTGCCTGACTGAACTGTGCTGGTGTACTGTACATGGTGATGATACTAATGAAGAGGCTGGATGTTAATTGGGGGAGGGGGTATTTCATTGGAAAATAAAGTGATATTTCATTTGTAGAACTTTCTTTTTCCATTGACAAATCCACGATCTTCAACTTACTGAAAATTTGATTTTTATTTATTTTCTTAAATTTATACATACATACGTTGTGGAACAACAGGAGTTATATCAGTATATGTAGCCTCCCCAGTCCCCTCCCCCTTCCAGTGCTGTTTGTAATTTTTTTCTTGGGTTTGTCAGTGTGTACACAGGGCCTGTGGGACTGTGAGGTTATGTTGTTTTTAATTTTTGGTTTATGTTTTACTGATCATAAAGCATTTTGGAAAGGCACTTAAAAAATTCCCATTATTATTATGAAAGACCAGATCAGTTGGATGTAAGCTGTGACTGAGGAAAGAGTGGAAGACTGAACAGTAGTTTAAAACAAACATGGAATTTATTTGGCCCATTTTCATTAACACTGTGACCATGGAAACTGGTGCTTGTATATATTATTTGCTTACATACAAATCATACACTCCAGTTATCACAGTTTATACTTTGTCGTAAATCTGGATATTGAAGTCAGACTGAATAAACTTAAAAGAAAAAAGTGAATGGCCCTTGTCTTTGCTGTCCTTGTCTTCTCTGGGGGGTTTTCTCCTTTTTTTTTTTTCTTTCTTTTGCCCTCATCATATTGTTTTGCACTTTCACATTATCTTTTTTTTCCCCCACAGTTGTTTTGTTTGCCTGCTGTCTGCTGTAAACACTGGACACTTCATACATTTGATTCAGGGACCTTTTGAACACAAATCATGCACTTCACATTGTGACTGACTCAGTAACTGACTATTCAGTTGCAGGTTTTGTTTACAATGTGAACACCGCAGAGCCAAGAGTGCATAACTCTGCACAAACTTTGGTTATACACTGTGAATGGTCTATATGGCATGTCACTTTTTAACTAAGTTGCTGCATGATACTGTTCATTTTGCTGCATGAGACTCTTCAGACACTTGTCTGATTACAGATTATTTTGAGAATGTGAAAGGCAGCAGATCCTACTGTAATGGTTTTAATAATAATAATCAAAGTATTTTTAAAGCGCAGTCTTGACCCTAGAGACTATTCTAAGCACATAGCATGCACACACACACACACAGGCACCCGCACACACAAGCATTCTGACTATACAAGGCTAAATATACACAGCTTAAAATGGGCAGCAAATGCCCAGGAAACTTGAAATGTATGAAGACATCAGCACGGAACAGAAAACATGGAAAAAGAAATGGTTTTAGATTACATTTAAATGAGTCCAGAGAGAGTTTCTGTCAGAGAGGAAGGGGAAGGTCATTCCATACTGATGGACTGAAAACAGAAAAGGCGTGGGAACCAATAGGTGAGAGTCTTGTGTGAGGAATCTGGAGGCTGAGAGTATCAGAAGCGGAGTGGAGAGTACAGGAGGGTGTGTAGAGTTGAAGACAGTCACAGAGATGAGACAGAGCAATGCCTGTGATACATTTGTAGCAGAGAGTGTTTATCTTGTACTGAATTCTTTGTTGGAATGGCTGCCAGTGGATAAATTGAAACAGAGGTGTGATGTGGTTAGTTTTACTTTTTTTTCAGCAGGAGGCAAGCAGCACAGTTCTGTATGCGATGAAGGCTTTGGACAGAGGAAGCAGGCAGGCCAGAAAGGAGAGAATAGCAGTAGTCAAGGCATGGCAGAACGAGTTAGGTGACCAGTTTCACTGTAGCCTTGGTGGAAAGATACTTTCAGACAGAACTAATTTGATGGAGCTGGTACTAGCAGGATTTGGCAGTTTGGCTGATGAAGTTCTCCATGGACAGTGTGCTGTTGAGGAGAATGCCGAGGCTTTTGACTGAGTCAGAGAGAGGGACTGTGGTATCGTCAAGCTGAAGGGTGTTGACAGCAATAGAGGACAGTTTTTCTTTTTTTATGACAGGTTTCAGGCTGCTTCACACCATACCCATCCCATGTGTCATAACGATCTTTGTAAATCATTTGAAGTAAAAGTAGTCACCAGGGGACCACTCTTTTGTGTTGTCAGGGCGACCAGAGCAAGCTGAGGGCGGTTGACTGGCATGCCTGGTTCTATGCTGAAGGGATGCCAAACATACAGCCACAGTGAGTATCATGCTGAAGGTTGTCTAGCTTTGTCCTTAGTTTTCTGTTCTATGCTTAATTAAGGAATAATAATAATGAAATATTTGTAAAGTGTGGAACTCTAACATAGCTCAGTGTGTTGCACAAAATACAAATATAAACTACACTTGTTGAAACACCACAAATGCAAAATGACAAAAACAGTTGCTATAAACATTTCAGATCACAAGAAATTGAATGGCAAGACCTGACCTACATTACACACACACACACACACACACACACACACACACACACACACACACACACACACAAACAAAAAAAGCCTGACCACACCACTCATGACACTCACACACACACACACAGACAAAAAAAAAGAAGCCTGACCACTCACAACACTCACACAACACACACGCACGCACGCACGCACGCACGCACGCACGCACGCACGCACACACACACACACACACACACACACACAACCCCACCCACCCCTACACACACAGAGTTAGTCCTATGCTTTGCAACCACCACCACCCCTGGTGTTAGTTTGAGAGTCAGGTGTGAAGGCAGTGCAGAAGTGGTGTGTTTTGAGGTTGGATTTAAAACATGTGAGAGATGTAAAGAAAGGGGTTTGTATCAGAACAAAGTTCCACACATAAAGCACCTGATATTGGAAAGACCTTACACCAGCACTTTTCAAGTTAATGTGTGGGACAGAGAGCAGTTTGTCAGAAGCAGATTAACGGGATCTGCAGAGATTGTATGAGAAGAGACAGTGTAATGGGGCAGTGTACCGTCAAAGTTGCTGAAAGGCACTGTAGCTAATTTGTATTCAGTGTGCTGTTTGATGAAGAGCTAGTGAAGTGATACCAGCTTAGGTGTTACATACTCACTGCGCTTTTTATGAAAGATCAGCTGTGCTGAGTTGTTCTGTATTCTTTGAAGTCTGATCTGAAGTGATACCTGCCAGTAGGAAAGTGAAGTAATCAATCTGAGACAGGACCCGAGAACAGACAAGAGTTGCAGTCCACTTGTAATGAGAAACAGACAGATGGTACTGACTCTGTGCAACTCAAGGCAGGCAGAATGACAGACATAGCTAATGTGATCAGACATGGTGAGGCTAGAGTCTAAGGCAACTCCCAGACTTTCAACCTTGGGCAGAAAAGGAATCAAGACTACCACCAATCTTGAGATGCTCATCACAGAAGACACTTGTTCTGGAGCGAATACTGACAACCAATGCCTCAGTTTTGTCATCATTAAGTCTGAGTTTGTTGGAATCCACCTAAGCCTTGACATGTTCGACACACATCTCTGTTTGATAAGGGTACCAAAATCAGCAGGAAAGGCAGAACTGAAAAGCTGTGTATTATCAAAAAACATTTGGAGGTTAGAACCACACTGGTGGATGATGCATGAAATGGGCTGAGTATAGAGAATGAAAAGCATTGGTCCCAAAACTGATCTCTGAGGCAAGAGGTCAGGGGTCTGGTGTCACTGCTCGTGTTGCCAGGAGCTGGTCTGGTGAGTAACCTCCAGGAGGGTGTACTCAGGCAGCCTGATGGAGGGGAGTACATGACCAGTCCTGTAGCGGATCACTGTAGCGAGTGTGGGCATAATTGTCATGTAGTGAAGGACTGTGAACACAGCGTTGCGTGGACGGCTGTTGCAACCTTTGGTGAGCAACCAAGAATAGTGGACACTGGTAGATCTGGCTAACAGTCAAATGAAGAAATGAATACATGCATATTACTCTGGATTCTGATGGCATTGGTGTACAAAAGGCACACCAAAATGTCATCCATTACATGGTGAAAAGCACAACACTCAAAGAGACAAATATCCAGCATAAATCCACAAAATGCACAGAGAAGGCAACAACAGCCGGTCAGCTGTGTGAGCACTACTTGTCATGTAGTGAAGGACTGTGAACACAGCGTTGACCCATGGCAATAAAGATATGTTTATTGACTGATTGATTGATCTAATGTTGTCCAACTAAAATGCTGATGTTTGTCAACTGAGCTGTCTGGCTTAGATCTAGATGCAGTATTGGAAAAAAATCAAAAAAGATAATTGTCCTTTTATGCCCAGTCAACAATGATAGTTGTATCAGGGGAAGCAGAAATCAAACATGGAAACAAACTCTCTCTCTCTCTCTCTCTCTCTCTCTCTCTCTCTCTCTCTCTCTCTCTCTCTCTCTCTCTCTCTCTCTCTCTCTCTCTCTCTCTCTCTCTCTCTCTATATATATATATATGAGAGATCTTACAACTATAAATGTAGAATGCGTCAGTGTGTGTATCTGATGCTCGTGTGTGTGTGTAATTGCAGCAGTGCCTTGTGATCTCACTGGCATTATTAATGATGTAGCAGCTTGAAAAATGATGTGAAGCACACATCTATTATGCAGTGTTTTGAACCTAACATTAAGCCAGTCTGAAATGACCACAATAACTATTTGTGGCCAGCTGGTTGTGGTCAGTGTAGGTAGCGTCTATGGATAAATTGAAATGAAGGAGTCTGGGGATGTTGCGTGGGTTGACATGTGGTTTGATTGGTGGTTGACCTTTGCCAGGATGTAGTTTGACAGCAGTGGATGGTATGCATGCATGTGATCGTGATGTATGAATTGAAAATGTTTGCATGTATTGTAATAGAGGCTGTTTGTTTTATGTTTCAGGGTTTTATTTAACACTTCGCATTAGCACTTAGTTTATTACTTAGTGTAATGCTTAGTTTATCTCCGTTCATCTGGTAAATTTAAATCTCAGTTGAATACCATCCATTGTAAATTGATTAGTCTGTTGGCGGTCCATAATTTTTGTCCTTTCATATATAGTTCTAAATTCATAATTTATCTCAAAGGAAATTAATAATACTAATTAAACAGTGTGTGTTTAACCCTGCCTTGAATCTTTTGTTTATTTATGAAAACAACAACAACAAAAACAGTTACATATTCATAACAGTTTTGTTGGAAAAATGCAATTAAGTTTGATAAGTGTACAACAAACAACAGTCTGATCAGTGTCATTCTAAGTAAAATTCTGTGCCTGGCTGAGAAGTGACACATTTAGCAGTCTCTTATGTATCAATTACATTCTTTCTATAATGCAAGTTACTAGTGGAATTTGTATATCCTTGTCCCTACTGCTGCACAGCTACACAAGTATTTTGTTGTTCTGTTTGGTGTGTGTGTGTGTGTGTGTGTGTGTGTGTGTGTGTGTGTGTGTGTGTGTGTGTGTGTGTGTGTGTGTGTTCTCTCTTTCTCTTTGTCTCTCTCTCTGTTTGCATGTGTTAGTGCGCTCGGGCATGTTCACATGTGTGTGTGTGTGTGTGTGTAAGAGAGAGGGGGGGTGGGGAGTTTTTATTTTATTTCATTTTTATAGCTGCTGTGGGGAGGGGAAATTGTGTATGCATGTGTAGTTGTACATATGGAACACATACAACAGGTAATGTATTGAACTGACCAATGATGGCACTGCTTAGAAAAGAAACTTGAGAACTCCACATTTACTGCTGGAAACACACACACACACACACACACACACACACACACACACACACACACACACACACACACACACACACACACACACACACACACAAACACGCACGCACACACATATAAACTCAAACTCAAACAAGGATTGTAGTTTAGGTTAAAGTAAACATGGTGCTTTACATCCACAGAAACCATAAGGCTTATTAGGGATGGGATAGTTTAGGTTCAGTCGAAACCTGTTTAACAACTAGAGACAGATGATTTTTGTTTTTTGCAGTGATGCCTTTCCAGTTTTTTGTTTGTTTGTTTTGTATTTACTGATATCGTGGCTCAAACTGGCATAATTCTGCTGACTGTTAAAGCACAAAACCATAATTATGACATCGCTCTGAAGGGAGTATGTTCAGGGGACGCAACTCTTTGGGCAGCTTCAGATTTTATTGCCCTTGAACAGTCTATTATACTATGTCTGTGGTGTAGACATGCAACCATTATGTTATGGTGCGTTATTTGGTCAATGATGTACTCAGGATATGATCAAATAAAAATGCTCACCAACCCAAATAAGTATCAACATACTAGGTATGAACAGTGGCATGTGGTATTACCAAGACCATTAAAATCAAAGTTGTAGAATACATTAATATACATTATGAGATGAAATGATTGATGCCTCACAGCTTCAGATTAATGTTGATATCCAGTGTAAGTATAATTTATACACACACACATAATCCAGACTTCACTCAGTCACCACTGATTTCCTTGGAAGTTGTTCAAGCCACTCTCTCTGAAAGCAAATATCAGATACAGAAAACATACATAGCATTTGGGTTTATTGCTAGCAGGATCTTGAGTCTGTTGTGTGCTTTTTAACTAGACTATGTACATAACTGTGCTGTTGGAATTTTGGGATTGGAAACAATTCAGTGCAGTCAGCAAGTGCTCATGTATCTAGATACTTATTATGCCAGTTTTTAATATGTTGGTATTTTATATATATATATATATAACAACCTATGATCTTTTATGACTGTCATTTGAATAGGTGACCACCACAGTAAAAAAAAAAATATTTTAGAACTGGAAATACAGAGTGCAGAAATATGCAAAAAGTTGCCCTCAAAATGGCAAAGGTCTCACTGGGTAATGCAAGTTCACTCAACTCTGAGGGATTGAGCAACAAGGCTATTGACTGCCCAAGCACAAGCTGAGACAGTTCCTGAGCATAATAATAATAATGTACATTTATCATGCGCTCATCAACGCCCTGAGCGTTCACATGATACATATTAACCTAAATATGATATTCTATACACATATAAAGCATAGTCCTACCAAAACAATTTACATAAAGTATTTATTTATTTTTTAAGAAAAGAAAAAAGCGCACTACACACACACACACACACACACACACACACACACACACACACACACACACACACACACACACACACACACACACACTGACTGTAATAGAAACTGGGTACTGATATTATTTAGGATGGAAATACTGTGAGAAGAGGAAGGTTTTCAGTTTGGCTTTAAAAGATGACAGGGTTGAGCATTGTCTAAGGTCTTGTGGGAGTGAATTCCAAATGTGGGGTCCAAAGCAAGAGAAAGTGCGGAAGCCATGAGTCTTGCGTTTTTATTGTTGGATTTCCAGCATGCGGGTGTCAGAAGAAGAACGTAGTGTATGAGATGGTGTGTAGACATGCAGCAGTTCAGAGAGGTAAGCAGGACCAGAACCATTTATAGCACTGAAATGCATACAAGCGACTTTGTACTTAATACGTTCTGAAATGGGAAGCCAGTGCAGTTTTTCCAGGAGAGGTGTTGTGTGGTGATGACGGGGTGCCAAGAGAACAAGTCTTGCAGCAAAGTTCTGAATTTTCTGGAGAGGTTGGATGACAGAATTAGGTGTACCCTTAAGGAGACAGTTGCAGTAGTCAAGCCGTGAAAGGATGTAGGAAGTAACAAGAGTCTTGGTTGCGTCTTCAGTGAGAAACCTGCTGATTGAACTAATGCGTTTAAGCTCGAAATAAGCAGTTTGGCAGATTTTTATGATGTGCTTCTTCATAACACACCACTCCTCCCAAGGATTTAGAACTAATCATTTTTGACATCTGAACCTTGGTCATTGATTTTGTCTTCATTTTAGTAGTATAATAAAACCACTGATACAGTTGAATTTTAGGTTGAAGCGTAGATGAAGAAAAAAAAGCAGCAAGTAATTAACTGTTCAGGTGTTATAATTTAGATCTGGAAGACCTTAAACAGAGTAAATCTGATGGGGGGGGGGGGGGGGGGGGGAGGGAGGGGGATACAGTTGAAATGAGCTATGCTTAACATACAGTATATAGCCAGTCAAGCCTATTATTTGTGGTGGGGCCAGATAGACAAGCAATCCTCAGTACACTCATTCATAATAAAAGCCTGCATTATTAGCAAGCAACAAAACTTTATGGTTGCTCATGAACTCCATGTTTCTTGCTGCAAGTGATAATTTTTATTCAGTCAAAATGAGAAATGTTTATATTCTCATTCTATTATTATTATTCTCCTCACCACCTTGTCTGGTGCTTTTGTTTTGTTTTATCGTTGCCATTGGTCTTTTGATCTCTTTTTAGCCCAGCTATATGTATGTGATTACTCAAAGTGCAGTGCAGTTAGCCAACGGGCAAGAGTATTTGGAGTTCTGTCAAATGCCCGTGAAAACTGATGTTGCAAATGGAAATGAAGACCACCATCTTTGTCCTCTCTGTTATTTGTTGAGAGGGTGCCAAACTTAGCTTACAGTCACAGCATCTCTGAAGGTTGTTTTGCTTTGTCACTGATAGTCAGATCTAGGCTGAACAGGTGCCAGGCTTAACATACAACCACAGTCAGTCCCATGCTGAAGGTTGTCTGGCTTTGTGTATTCTGTGCTTAAAGTAAGCAAAAGGTAACAGGGGTGCCAGCTTCTTTGTTTTATTGCTATGAAGATTTTGATCCACTGTTATGTGTAGATTTTATTTGCACAGCTGATCCAACTTTTGGTATTTTGTTTCCTCAGGTTTGACACCAGCCTGGCCAAACCTTGTCAAGATCTCAGTTCTCGTTGGTTGGCTGCCATCGACTCAGACCTATCCTCTTTTACTGCTGATGACTTAAAGGAGTTTTCAGCCCTGCAGAAACGAGAATTCATCAGTTTGTTGCTTCAGTCCAACACTACTTTGTCTGTTTGCAAGCTGGAGGCAATGGACAGCCTGTACCAGCTCAGCACAATCAAGAACTCTGAGATTTGTTTCAGGTTGGTTCTTTGCTGTGCACACTGTGTGTGTGTCTCTCTCTGTGTCTGTGTTGTCCCTGTGTCCATGTGCATGCATATGTGCAAGTGTGTGCAGAAAACCCCCGAAGTATGTTCAGGTTGAGAGACCTTAAACAGCAAATTGGGGGGGGGGGGGGGGGGGGGGGGAGAGAGAAAGGCCTAGCTCTTTATAAAAGAACATTTAGCACTTGCTGGAGTAATGGCAGGGTGTGTAACCACTAGCTGGAGTCATGGTGGGGTGTATAACCACTTGCTGGAGTGGTGGTGACTGGGGTGGTGGGGTGTATAACCACACACACACACACACAACACACACACTCACTCAGTCACTCACACACACACACACACACACACACACACACACACACACACACACACACACACACACACACACACACACACACACACACACACACACACACTCTCACTCACTCACTCACTCACTCACTCACTCACTCACTCACTCACTCACACACACACACACACACACACACACACACACACACACACACACACACACACACACACACACACACACACACACACACACACACAGCTGCATTTTAAGCAGTGACTATTACTACTGAGGTGCTCTACCAGGCTTTCTTTCTTTCTCTATGTTATACTGGAGAGCAGCCATTGTTTATTACATTGCTGTTCCCATTGTAGTTCAGTTCAACTTACTTTATACAGTTTGGCTTCAACAACAGTTTATACAGTTTGGCTGCAACAACTTGCTTTGTACAGTTTCTACTGTTCAACTTAGCTGACACAGTTTGACTAGTTTACACAGTTCATTACTTTGTAGATCAGTTCTCTGTTCTGCACAGACACTAGATTCATTATTGTAACATACCATCTATCACTCATTTTTAGCAAAATGAAACAATGTAACATTGCAGATGGCTGCGACTGGGTGTGAAGGCACAGTGGACAGATGTAATTCCCAGAGCACTTCAGTTTGTCACAGAGCAAGGCAGGATGAAGTTTGTTCGCCCAATCTACAGGTCAGCACTTAAACAAAACATTGGACATTTTTTTGACTACTATGCTTGAAAAATGTAAGATTTTATTTTTAGCTCTTCTTGGGGATATTCTGTTGGAGGACCCTTGTTATGGCCCACTTTCTCATAATTTCCCATGATCTAGTAATTGTGAGAAAGTAGGCCAAACAGGCAAAGTTTCAAATTTCAGAACCATTTTATTGCAATTTCCCAGTGAACTTGCATGCATTATCCTTCTCCCTCCTGGTTGTGTCTGTATGGCTACAAGACACTTCATTCCATAATGCTCCATTGTCAGTCATCTTTGTGGTGTTGTGGTGTTTATTCACTTAACCTCTGCCTATGTCTTTTTCATACATGATGAATGGGGATTAATCGAATGAGAGTGTATAAAATGTTGTCAGTAAATCAACAACATAGCATTGTGTCATTTATTTTGTTCACCTCTCTCTTCTCTCTTTCTTAGTATCCCCCCCAGTTGACACACTAGATGTGAAATTTCTTGTCATTCTCATTTTATTAATCTCCATCGATTATGCATGAATTGAGTTTCTGCAGATTTTGTGACAGGCTCAATTTTGAGCTCACCAAATTAAGTGAGAAAATGGTGTGGGGGAGGAAGAAAAGCAAATGTCATTTTTAATCACTTGGCATCAGTGATTGTGCAGGTTATGTGCTTATGTTTGAGTGTGCATGTCAGTTTGCATGTATGTGTATGTTTTCTTTGTTTGCCTTCTTGCTTTTGTTTTCGCCTTTTTCATACTCACACAGTGAAACAGAGAATGCATTAATTGGTATCCTCAGTATGGCTACTGGAATCTTTCTGTGTAAGCACACTACATTTGACAGCCAGTCAGGGAAATTGTCAGATTGTTTGGATTCTTTAAGGTGCACCAAACTAAATGAAAAAGACAGTGACAGAGACAAGCCCATTTTGGTTGGCATGGCAGTTTATACTTTTGTCAAGATTTTTATTCATATACAGGAACAACTTTGTTACACAAGGATTAAGAGTTTAGGCAGTTGCCTATTCTTACACTCTGCCCCTGCTAATCTACATGCCAAGAGGCTACATATATATCAACAGTAACAACACTGACTACCATACTAATGATGATGAAGATAATGATTTTAGAGTCAGAGCCAAAACACGACAGAAAAAATATTGATGATGATGATGATAAATGTGGTTCAGATACATGATGAACAATGAAGTATTCAAATGACAGTATCACATAGACACACAGAAAACACTGCTTAGACAAACATGATTATAAATAATGGAGCACACAGAAAACACTGCTTAGACAAGCATTATGATTAGATATAATGGAAGCAAGAACAGTAAGTGTAGGCCTAAATCAGACAAATAATAAATGAGAAGAGGCAGCAACAATGCAAACCCTTCAAATAACACTAGTGTGCACAAGAACAAAAAAACAAACAAAGAGGAGTATTACCAGTAATGGAAGTGATAACTTCCTATGTTGATCAGACACATATATGATGAACAGTGAACCATTCAAATAACACGCAGAAAAAGAAAAAAGGACCACCAAAAAACAAAAACAAAAAGCATTCACAAGCATTCAGATTATTTTCTGTTTAGTTTTACCAATAAAAATAAATAAAAAAGAGGCAAGTATACAGAGAGAAAAAAAGAGGCAAATATACAGACACAGATGTTTAATATAGTTATACCAAAAGGTTCCCTTTGACATGATTTCATTTGTTAATCAGGATCTTGCACAGGTTTACCTTGAAGCCACGCACAGACTTGTACATTTTCATTTTTGAAGGAGGTCTCCAGGCCCAGAGAATGCAAAATTCATCTTACATAGGTCAGTGCAAGTGTGCAGTAAGACATCGTGTTTTTACTCGTATCAAGCAGCCACTCTGCTAAGAAGGTTGCATACATGTTGAGGCACCCAGCCTATGTGTGCTTTAAACATGAACGTAGCTGGGTTGTATGCAGATTGGTCCTGCAGTGGAAGAATTTCTAATTTTTAAGTTTTGCTGTCATTGGCAGGTAAGATCAGTTTGACTGCTTGTCTGTGGAGGGAGTTGAGTTTTTTTAAGCGAACCTCACTGGCATAATTCCACACAGTAGATGCTTGATTTATGTGTGCCAGCAAATGGACATTAAAGAGCAGCTTGCAACAATCAATATCAAGATACTTCCCAAGATGGCCCAGCAAAAATACATTTTGAGCTACCTGTTTACAGACATTAGCCCTGCCATTTTAACTCTTCATCAGTTGTAACCCCAAGAACCCTAATGGCCTATGTTCATAAACTTGTTCAGTAATGTTTGTACCCAGTGTCAGGTTAAGCATTAGGGCTTTAAGATGTCCTGTCTACTACCCTATTTCGGCATCAATATTAGAGGGCATGGATTGCTCCTTGTTTGTTCTTGATTTTGCCCTGTGCATTAACAATTTTCAAGACTGGTTGTTGGAGAATGATTTCAACGTTTTTACTTCAAAGACACTTTCACCAGCAAAATGGATTTTTCCCAGAGTCAAATATCCTTCTGGGAAAGGCACCTGTTAGCACTGTAAAAGAAGCCATATTCATTGGATTGGGAAAGGCACCTATTAATGCTGTAAATGAAGCCAGATTCCTTGGATTGCTTTTTGATATGAAAGTGACATTTAAAGATACCTTAAAACTTCCTGTCAGAAAACTGTTTACATTCTGCAAGTTGTGATACATACTGATTGGGATGCATCATCCTGCACACATGTATTCATCTTTAATCCGAGCCAAACTGGATTACGGATACATTGTTTATGGATTGGCTCGTCACTCAGTTCTAAAGCTGTTGGATCCTTTCCACACATCTCCTGCTCAAATTATCTGCATGGAAGCACATGAACCATCCTTGGCTTCTGGTCATCTAAAACTGTCTTTAAACAATGTTATTAAACTAAAGCCTCTTTCAGAAATCCAGCTTACATTTGCATTTTTTTAAACCTGAAAACATAAAACATTTAAAAGAATCATCTGAGTTTTACCTCTTTTTGAAAAATCCAAAATTAACCTTGCTCTGATCAACAGTGTTTCCTTCCTTGACAGTCCATTTTCACCTAACCAAAAAAGACGCCACTGATCCTAAAACATTGTACCTTGTGCACTACAACTTATTTCTGATTACCTTCTGTCAGAGTAACTTTCACTTACTGCTCAAAGACAATGAAAATTGTTTTGTCAAGTATGAGAAACTTAAAAATTGTGAGAAAGTGATTCTGATATATATGATTTAAATTCAAAACTTTTAGCCTTTCTTTTTAACCCTGTTGGACATAAATGTGAGATGTATTGCTGTCACTGTTGGAGCAGTCAGTGAAATACATTGATGTCATTGTTTGACCAGTCAGTGAAATACATTGACATTATTGTTGGACCAGTCAGAAGTGTGTGAGATGTATTGGTGAGATTGCTGGATCAGTCAGACAGAAGTGTGTGAGATGTATTGGTGTCATTATTAGACCAGTCAGACAGAAGTGTGTGAGATGTATTGGTGTCATTGTTTGACCAGTCAGACAAAAGTATGTGAGATGTATTGGTGTCATTGTTTGACCAGTCAGAAGTGTGTGAGATGTATTGGTGCCATTATTAGACCAGTCAGACAGAAGTGTGTGAGAGGCATTGGTGTCATTATTAGACCAGTCAGACAAAAATGTGTGAGATGTATTGGTGTCATTATTATTAGACTGGTCAGACAGAAGTGTGTGAGATGTATTGGTGTCATTGTTTGACCAGTCAGACACAAAAGCACTCTGTCATTGAAAAGCACGCTGTCCTTCACCACTCATACACTGATGGCTCTCTACTCCAAAAATCTGTAGCCTTCATCAAGTCTCAGACCTCCTCCTCTCCATGCAGAAGTGTATTGATGATGTCAAAACCTAGATGATCTGTTTAGTTTTACCAATAAAAAAAATGTAGTGGTATGATAGCATGTGCCTGTCATATGAGCGAATGGTCAGTTGAATGTGAATGTGTCTGCAGGCGAATGGATGAGTGAATGGTCAGCAGATGGAATGAATGTGATTGTGTTGCATGAGCTCCATGCAACACAGGTTGAAACCTGAACTGTTCTCAGTTGCTATGAAGCATATACTATGATAGGACTGAGTGTATGAGAGAAACCACAGAGAGAGATGAGAGAGAGAGAGAGACCACAGAGAGAGAGAGAAGACAGGAATAAAGAGTGTCTGTTAGAAGACTGCTTTCAACTTCAGTTTGACTGGCGTGAATGGATCAAAAGGACACAAACAACAAGCAACCAACAACGCACAAACCAACAACATTACACAAACTTAAACTCTACCATGAAAAACTGAAGCAGTGATTGTATCCTCTGGTAGAGAGTCTAGGTCTCCCTCTTCCTCATTCCTAGACTCTGTGACTATAGGTAGTGCGTATGTTCCAATGTCTGACCATAAAGAACCTTGGTGTTACACTTGATTGTCACTTGACCACAAAAACACATCTCAAATCTGGTACACTCAGCCAATTCTGAACTCTGCTGCATTATCTTCATCCACTATCCATCATCTTCTGTCCACAGATGGCACAAAAATCCTTGTTTCTGCCTTTGTAAAAATGCCTTGACTGGCGCTGTGAAACATGCAGGTTTTTATTTTTTTATGTGGAAATGTTTATGCGCCATATTATTATATATAACTTTTCATTTATTCATTCAGTCTCCTTTCAGACTGTCTCAGTATCTCTTAAACAACAAAATAACACTGCTCACCTTGTCCTGAGAGTTCCCAAATCTGATCAGATCTCTCATCTTGCTTCTCTCCACTGGCTGCCTATCGATTAACGAATACAGTACAAACATGCTTCTCTATGCTACTGCTGCCTCAACTTGACTGAACTCCAGACAGTTTACAAACCAACCAACCAGTCTTCTTCTAATACTTCCATTTTCTATCTTCCCTTTGTGTGCATGTACTCACTTGATCAGGGACCTTTTTCTTATGCTGCACTGTCTGTCTGGAACAGTCTCCCATGCCAGATTGGATTATCAAACACACAACTTCAGGCTATCCTGTTGACTCTCTCTCTCTCTCAATGTGTGTGTGTGTGTGTGTGTGTGCATGTGGGCGTTCTTGCAGAAGTTTGTTATGACTATGTTTTGTTATTTGCTTAAAATGGGCTATGTGCTGAAGTTTGGAGAAATAGCACATAAAAGGGTACGTTATTATTATTAGAAGTGTGTGAAATGTACTGGTGCCATTGTTGGACCAGTCAGACAGACATGCATGAGATACATTGGTGTCATTGTTGGACCAGTCAAACAGAAGCGCGTGAGATGTATTGGTGTCATTGTTGGACCAGTCAGACAGAAAGTGAGATGTATTGGTGTCATTGTTGCAGAGACCTGTACCAGTGGGACCAAGCTCGCCAGGCAGCCATTGACAACTTTCAGAAACATTATGCTGAAATGCACAACACCACTGCCAAAGAGGTGGCCAAAGATCTCCACCTTGCTGCTCAGTGAACAACTTTTTCCAGCTGCCTCTCTGATACAGTCTGGATATCTGCTGCCAGTTTCACATTGTCTTCATTTTTGGTGACACTTCTTTTGCAATGACAATGTTGCTGTGATTACCATTTTTTTGACCATGGCAAGAATACTGTAATCATGCTATGCACTTAAGAGCTGAGTTTGTTCTTTAATCAAATTAATGCTGTCTTCTGCATTATGATGCTTGTCCTCTGAAATAATGGCTTGAACAAATCAGTATGATGAATGGTACAGATATCATAACCTTGTCATTTTTAGTGCAGTGCAGTGCTGTGAACCCAAAATTGCAGCACAGCTGCCAAATCTTCACAAGACTTGAAGTCTGTATAAGAGTTCTTACTCTTCAGTTTAACTCTATTTTTCAGCACCAGAATAACACAATGCCATAAAACATGGGGTCTATAAATGAGCTGACAACATGGTCAGTACTGTAACTGTGAACTGGTCTGGCCAAGTGGTAAGACATTCGGCTAATAAGCAGAAGGACCTCAGTCTGATTCCACTTCAACTCTTCTCTCTCTTTACTGGTTGTAGTTTATGGACACTGTCATTGTGACTTTGCCCCAAACATTAAACTAGCTCTCATCACTGCCCATCATAATACAGAAGTCATTCTGGTAGTGACAGTGTAGTGTTTGCTATAGCTTCCCCCTTCCCCCACCTCCTGGGATCTCGGTCCTCACCAGCACATCTTCAGTGACAACTCAGTGTTAAACAAGTTTAACCAAAGCAGTTCCTATAACTGTTGGTACCATGTACCTGAAACTGGTGTAAAGCCAGCTTAAGAAGTTACTGTAACAGTGAGCAGGCTCAAAGGCTCATCAATTTAAAAACAGCATGTAAAAAGAATGTCATAGCAATGTCAAAAGCATTAAAATAAATTTAAACACACACTGGATTTTAAAAAATATCGATAATACAACTTATCATAGCAGAAAACATATCCCTCTTGCACTCACATAATATACACTCCTCACCCAACCAACAAGGCATGCTCAGGGTCCTTTAAAGTAGATTCCACAGAACAAGGATAAAGTTCTAATGTGATCATTCCACAGAGCAAGGATAAAGTTCTAATTCTATCAGATTATTTTGGAGCTAAAATTCACAATTCTCGGCAGCAAATTTCTTTGTGTTCAGATATAAAACCAGCAATGTGTCAATGAAAGAAACTGTCAAAATGCTCTCATGACCTGATGACTGCATTGTGTGCTCTTTTTCCATGCTGCTTTCTCATGTCACCAAAGTGGCTTTGGTGTCATGGATAGAATACCAGAAGCTCTCAGTTTTGAGTACAGGTCACAGAAGAAATGCATGTGGATTGCAATCTTTTTTGTCACCAGTTGTTTTGTCTCTGTGGAGTGAATGTTTGATGACATATTGCAGTGTTCTAGAAAAAATGTAAGAGCCCATGAAAAAAGATGTGGTTATTGGTTATTTTTCTGTAAAATTAGCCTGCAGATGAAAAAAATTATGCAACATATTTGTTTCACAAACCTTTAAGAAGTCAGTGTGTACAATCCTGTCAGCAACAGCCATGTCCAACAGTAGCAAGTGGCCTTTTGAGTAGTTGTGCAAATGGGGAGGTCTGGCATAGTGATTTTAGCATAGTACACAGACCACTCAGGTGTAATAAACTGCTATGAACAGCAGCTCCGCTGAAGGGACGAAAACCGTGATGCATGCTGCAGTATTTTGGGGGTTGTAACATGAAAAAGAAAGCAGTGTTGCTAGTATTTTTGTTTTGTGTGCTCCATTCTCCTGTATGCTCTGATTTCTTAGCAGCTTATGGAAATATAATGCTTCATTATGCATCATGGCATAATTCTAATAATACACAAGTTGTTGCTTTTAAAAACTGGATGGCTTTTAGGTCGGATTTAGGAACAGCAGGAAAATATATTTTTTATTTTTTATTGTCAACTTGTTACATTTGGATGAGTTATACAGAACTTCTTTGCCTTCCAATGAGACTGTTGTTAAATTATATAATCTGAGTTAACTATTATGCTAGAACTCTTAACGATCCTTTTCAAGAGTAGTAAAGTTGAGCCTGTGATTTGTAGCAGATACTTTCTGGGGAAAAAATCAGGGTTTTATTTTTATACCCAGTGAAAAAATTTGGTAGCTACCACTACAAATGGCCAAGACAAAATTAGTTTTGTTAGTTTTGTCCTGTGATTATTTTTTTGGACTCAGCTTTTCCTTTGAATGGAATAAAGAAGTAAGTGACATGAGGTGACTTGGCTCAGTTGCCACAGGGCATTGAACTGCAAAAGAAGCCCAGAGAATCTTCTTTAAATTGTGTCAGTGCTTCAGGGAATCAAAACTGTTCACTTTGGGTGGTTGTTTAAAAACTGTCAGAATTTGGCCAAACAGTAGATTTTGCAGACCAGACCAGCTGGCTGCAGATTGCCACTAGTTTGATATGTATACTCCAGTCATATTTGTTTTGAATGCCTTTTTGTTTTTGTTTTAATAGAAATTTGATGGTCTTTTGTTTTTGCTTTGTGTACATTCACTAGCATGTGGTTTCCAAACACTGGGCAACATGCCTCTTCTTCATGCTTTGACTGTTATTTCTTTAGCATAATTAATAATTATGTACACAGGGTCTGTGCCTGTTGGTACATTTGTCTCTTTCTGAATATTGTTGTTGTGTATGGTGTGGGTTTTGTGTTTCTGATTAATCAGTTGTCAATTACAAATGATCAGTGACAGGGAATAAAGTGGCCCTATTTGCTTCTCGTCCAAATGAACGCATGGTGTTGAAGGTGTGTCTAATAGAATGTTTGATTGATTTATTGTCTGTGTGACTGATTAGTTGATTTACTGTCTGTGTGACTGATTAGTTGATTGATTTGACTGATTGATAGTTTCCCTGTATCTACTGATTGATAGATCTGTCTCCCAGTACGTTTGATCAGACGCCTCTGATTGATAGATCTGTCTCCCAGTACGTTTGATCAGACGCCTCTCGATCTAATTTTTCCAGTTTCCATTCTTGTCTGCATGTATAATTTTATGCACAGGTTGAGCGAGTAGTTTAAAGGAAATTTGACAATTCTGTGGCCCTGGTGGAATACATATACCTTGTATTTACTCACATGCCAGGTGAGAGTTAATGTAGGCGACTAAGGTCGTTATTGTTGTGTTTATGGGACAGCTTTCTGGCAAGCGCTTTGTTTGTTGATTTGGCAAGATAGTAATTTTCACTTTTGAGGATAGTAACCAGCTACTTGAGCCAAGCATCAACAGGTATATTTAACAGTTCTAAAGTCTAAAGAAGAAGAAACATATTTTTATACGTTATCCATCAACAGATAGTAAATTTAATAATAAGTAATTCTTATAAAGCGCTGTCCTAGATGAAGCACTTTACACTGGTCTGCATCGCATCAAAGTTGTCAACATTCCACCAACTTATCCAAATTTTGCTGTAAGTTGGCTACACTTTCCTTCTTAAGTAAAGCAAAAAACTTTCATGTCATCTGCATACACCTGGCAAAAAACTTCAGAATGTCAGGTAAGTTACAGTTACAGGTGACCAGTCAGTAAGTGCCATTTACACCAACCCTTTGGTGTCTGCCACCAAGAAGTCCTTGATCCATGCTAACATTCTTAATCTAATCCTGTAGGATTTTAACTGGAGAAATAGACCATGATGTGGCACATAATTAAAGGCCTTCAAAGTCTCAATAGACAGCACCCACTTGTGTACACCAGTAAAACAACTCTGTCCACTTGTCTAACACAGACAAGAGGTTTGTTGTGCAGGATCTGTTTGCAATGAAAGTGTTGACACTGACAAGAAACTGTTGCTTTCCATGTGTAATGCTGGACTACACAACTTTTCCCAGTACACTGGTTCAGCTAATTTCCAGGTTTGCCTTTGAAGTAAAGTTAAAAATGACATAGGCACAAAGCAAACAAGATCAAAGCAGCATCAATGGATTCATCAAGTTTTCAAAAGAATTGTCAGCATTCAGCGGAGAAAAGAATACTACTTCTGAAGTTCAACAACTTGCACACCACTGGTGCTGAACATTTTAATCACTGAACATTGTTTTGTTGTTGTTCTGTCTGTCTGTCTCTCACACACACATGCACGCACACGCACACACCACACACACATACACACACACACACACACACTCTGCAGGACAGAAAACACCAGGATCTGTACAGAGGTAGCTCAGTGAGTGCACTTAATGTTTGAATGTTTCTCTGCATTCCCATCAATCAAAAACTAACAGTGTCATGGAAAATGGGCGCTAATAATCAGCCATCTTCAAAATTACTCCGCTCATCAAGGCTGAACAGTGAACAGCCAGTAACTGGTGCTGGAGGCAGTTCAGTGAGAGCACTTCTTTTAGATTTTCTCCACATTCTCCTCTTTGACAGCCTCTCCCTACAGCCTCTCCCTACCCTCACCCCCAACCCCAAAGCAACAGCAACAAACAAACAAACCAAAAATAACAACAAAAATGAAAACAAACCACACAAAAAATGTGTCTTGGATAAAGATAGCTAATACTAGATCATCTTCAAATTGAAAATTGCCACGCAGCCATAGTTATACTTTTAACCCAATTCTGACACCATGTCAAGTAAAGCTTGTATTACTTGTTTCATTTGGTGGATGTGCATTCAAGAAACTAAAGCAACCACACAGCCACAGTATAAAGATTTAACCAAGAACAAAACAATCCTTTTCATACCGTTCAAATTTTAATTACAAATTTCAAGCCAAGTGATCAGGTGGGGAAACCATACATGCATTTCTTGTAGAGATGCTTAAGCTTTCAGTATGAGTAGATACCCTTTTGAAGAATTCATTATGTAACAAATAATTGCAACAACCAAAATGACAGCACAGTTGTCATGAAGACATGCCAACTACACACATATCTGCAAGCTGACAACACTGTGTAACAGGACATTTGGCTTCAATTAGAAGCACTGTTGTACATTCCCAAAAATAATTCAACAACTAATTCTATGCATGTAAATAAATGCACTCCAAAAAACAATGCAATCAATTAAAAGTACATGTAGACCTTTGCCACTGGTTTTCAAAGACAGAGCTTGGGTAGGAAGTGAGGAGGGAACAAAACATGTTCAGTGATGCATATTGCATTGCAGCTTCTGTACAAATACTTTCACTGGTCACTCACTTGCTAGAGCTGAGCCACAGTCTGATAATTTCAGTATGTAAGAAAGAGGGCAGTTACAGCACAACCTGAAAACCTGTCATTTTCTACAGTTTAAGATTTTATTTGCCACCTGTAATCATATGGACTGGAGTTTTTGTTAGACTGAGTCCAACACGTCATGCAGCTGCTTTGCACAAAGAAACTTCAGGCTGGAGTGAGAATAGCCTAATGAAACTGCCACGTGTTCACTGCCAATTCATTTCTGGTCTTTGGAGAAGATGGTCAATATGCAATCAAGAAAACTTCGTACAAAGATGATTTCTCATAAAAATAAAATAAAATAAATCATGTTATATGAACTGAAGAGGATGGAGTGTGTTTTGACACGAAATAGCGGGGTTAGATTAAACTTCACTGTCCCACCAGTCAAGTCTGATGTCCACAGCTGGGCCATGATACACAAGTCATGTAGTGGGGGTAATGGTACTATTGCAGTGTTCCCCAGCTGAACACTGGGGGTCACACACTATATAATATATGCAGTTGTACAGACAAATTATATACATTCCACATAGTGTGTGTTTTTTATATTTTTTATTACCATGCCACATGCCATATCTTGGGGATTTATCCCCATTTCTGGCGGGTGGATGCTGCTAGATGCAAGCTCATGGCTGTTTGGAATTTGACGCCTGTCAATCTGTGAAATCTCCCCACTCTAACTTCAAAACCCAGTTCAAGACTTTCCTCTTTAGACAGGCCTTTTCACAAATGAGCATAAATGAATTTTATGTGACACATCAAAGTGGGTAAGCAGTGTTATACTATAGCAGATGACAGATCGTCAGACTGCTGCAAGGTTGTGGGCTGCTAGACTACATGGGCAGTAGGTGATGGGCTGTTTTGGGCATGCTATGCAAGAGAACAAAAAACACCACCATTGTCCCGGTAGGCAGGCTAGTATCACACCAGAACCTTCAACTTCCAACATCCCCAGCCACCACCTAATTTGTAAGGGCACTCAACTCCCACACTGGCATAGGGAGTGGTAATGGGCATTTGGGAGTATAACTGTTTACCACTTAAATGAGATCTAGTGAAGGGTCAAATGTTGGTATTTTGATGACCAAAATGCTGCTTGTTTAAAGATTGGTCACAGATATTTGTCTAAAAAGATATCTGTTCTTGTTACCTAGTGTTTAGGCAAAGTTCCTATAATGAAAATGAATACTGATGTCCATGCCATGTCATTCCTTATTCAGTATCATGTGTGGATACATACATGTGGATGCCAACATGAATCTGGGTGGTCCTGCCAAGGTCAAGTACAAAAAGAGCACGGAACTGTACAGAGATAAAGCGGGACCACCAATTGTTAAGCTTTTTAATTTTTGAAACTTTACAAATAAAGTTGCCCTTTTTCACTCACTGTCTAACTTCAAAACCCAGCTCAAGACTTTCCTGTTTAGACAGGCCATTTTCACAAACCTGTGAGCATAAAGTGTGTACATATCTACATATGTGTGCAAAAGTGGTGTGGCAGCGTACTGAGATTTTGTTCTGCAAAACACTGATCAAACACACAAAATTAATCAGACAATACATAACATCTGATATTTTGTATTGTGTGACTAAAATAAGTGTTCTTTTGATCCTTTTGTGTGTTTTGATCTTGTTTCAAAAAAAGCTTGCAGTCAGCTTTGCTTCAGATTTTTAAAATAAAAAATCTGAATTATCCAAAGTTTCATGCAAGGAATGTCACTTTCTTTTTCTTTTTCAACAAACAAAACTTGCACAATTACGGTATCAAATAAATGGTAAATTCTTACAAATGCAAAAACAAAACCGATACTCTCAAAGGGAAAACCCCCAATGAGGTTGGTAAAAACAGCAACCAAATCATGTACTGGTACAGCTTTTAATATTGCACAAAAACTGATTCTACTAAACATAAATGTGAGTAGAATGATCAAACACACAAGTGGTTAAACAACTTAACAAGGTAACATACCATTCAAACCTGTCCGAACTAGCTAATTCAATGTGAACTTCAGACTAATCTACATGTTTAATCATGCCACATGTTTCCAGATGCCAGTCAGTGGTGATGTTGGCACATGATTGGTGTTGCATCAGTGCTGTCTGGCAAAAATCTTCATTTGTCAGAGTTAACATTAGTCTCAACCAACCAGACAGATGCCTTGCCTGTTGAAATGGGTTGTTAACCTTGACATAGCACCAATGCAAATGGCATTGCTCAATAATCTGAAGAAATTAATCCTGAATCAGCTCTGACAGAAAATTCCAAATGGACAATTATGCAAGTTAACTAAACAGTAAGTTTCATTTGATCAAAGCAGACCTTTATAATTATTCCAAGCATAAAGCCGACCCCAACATTTTGAAATATAATCTGCAACATACATGCAAACTCTTTAACACACACACACACACACACACACACACACACACACACACACACACACACACACACACACACACCTGGCAGAGCTTGGGTTGATTGCAACCTCTGCCAAATAAGTATGAAGAGAATGATTTACACTGGACCAAACCAAGTGACCAGAATGAGTATTTGGTAAGAAGCAAGATCAACAAACAAGGGAGTTAATTAGTGCTTGAAAATGTCACACAAAGGAAAAAAGCAGCACAAGAGGGGAAATAATGGCAGGCCTTGTTGCAGCACATTTTGTCACTATGGCACATTTTGTTATCAAGGTGACAAAATATGCAGCAATGCCTTCATGTTTTGTCACCAGTACCTTTTTCTGCTGGCACTGTACCCTTTTCTTTTCACTTGCATATCAGTACATGTGATATTTTGTGTGTGGGTGCATGTGTCACAGCAGTGTGTGTGTGTGCTGCGGGGGGTGGGCGAGAGGGGACAGCAGGGAGTCTGTGCATGTGTGTACATGGGTGTGTTACAACAATCCTTCAGATGGGTACTGGAGACAGAAATAATGAGCACCCAGCACTTTCAAACACTCTCTCTTGATGATGTACATTTGAAGGATTTTATGTACTTTATAGTTACTCGCCAGCCTGGCAACAATTACCGTAAGATGCCTCTTGTGATGTATATGACATCTGTAAATTGTTGCTGATGCTCTTTTTTCATTTATCATCTCTGCACTACCCTGCCATGGGCTGCCACAAATGGAATGTGTGTGTGTGTAGATGTGTGTGTGTGTGTGTGTGTGTGTGTGTGTGTGTGTGTGTGTGTGAGAGAGAGAGAGAGAGAGAGAGAGAGAGAGAGAGAGAGAGAGAGAGAGAGAGAGAGAGAGAGAGAGAAGAGAGAGAGAGAGTAACAGTAAGAATAGTATAAAAACAATAAAGAACAACAAAACAATCTACAGTGATCAAAATGTTTAACATCAGTGGTGCACAAGTCATTGAACTTCAGAAGCAGCATACTTTTCTCTGCAGAATGCTAACAGTTCATTCAGTACTAAACATATGAACGGCTTTGATCTGTTTTGCTTTGTGACTACGTCACTTTTAACTTTACTGCTAATGCTAGTGTGCAGTGCAAGCAGCAAGGCTGACACAGTGGAGTAACCTCCTGGCCTATAATTAAAGAAGAAATGTCAGTGGGGTTTTATTGTCGGGGGAAGGATTGAAGCTGGTCACGGTCAAGAGTGATGGTTTTCAAAAAAAGTTCAACCACTATGTCTACATGGCCTGAGATTAGCTGGGAAAATAATCATGATTAATACAGAAAACTTGTTGGGCACATATTCTGCTATAAGTTTCACTAGGCACTGACTAGTGAAACATTTCTGACAAAACAGTCATCACACACAATGTTAGTCCTTGTTTACCGTCAGCTTCATCAAACCAAAGCAATGTCCAATGATTTCAACAAACAGATCTACAGGACATACATAACACATGATCAAGCCACATCAGTTGGTCTCTATGTAATCATATTCAACATAGCTCACAGATATACAAGCAGTAATAGCCTTGTAGTCTACTCAAAGCAATACAAAATTTTAGTTTGACAGACGCAGGGATAATGCAACACAACAGGTGTGCACTCGTGCACATGCACACACACACATCGAGGGAAGGGGAAAATTATAGTACTGCTAGCAAAGAGGTGACAAAATGTGCAGCAAGTGGACCTTCAGCATGTTCTGTCACTATGTGGTGACAAAACATGCCAAGGTGACAAAACAGTGCATCAAATTTGACACAAAAATGTGCTGTGGTGATGAAGTAGTAGTAATTAGATTTTAATCTCCTGTCAACCACACAGGGTCACCTCAGGACAGTCAAACTCAGGTCATAAGCAAAACATGCTGCAACAGGCCTACTGATTTAAACAAACAAATGGAATGAGGTTGAATTTGAAGGAGTCCAGAGTCAAGTCAAAATACCGTAATATCCCTTACTGGGCAATTGAATTAACTGATTAATAAGCAATGGCTCGTCATTTTTAAAACGTGAAAAGATCATAAAAACAACAACATCACAAGCATTATAATTGATTTACCTTAATAAGAGGGTTTGAACCAATAGTAAACACTAAAACAAGCTCCTCGTTAAAAAAACAGAAAACAACCTGATCTACCTGATCACTATGGGACCATTTGGCTTAGCGACCAAAGACTTGGCTGGGGCTTCACCGTCAATTATAACAAAGGACATACACATTTGAAGGTGCAATGGTTCCTTTCAACACATTTCCTTGTGTCTGGCAATACAGTCTCTGTGCACATGACCAGACGACCTCTGAGTGCCAAAATTAGAAATGTTTGGCTGGAAATTATAAACAAGTTAACCTGTTACACACCACTGCACATAAAAATGGGCCCCATAGATGTTCTCAGGACCTCTGTTCCTGTTGTGGTAGTTCTCCACAGATTCATGGATGGGACAGTAGCATAAATGAAGGAAAATCAGTCTGCATCTGACAAGGACAGCACCATTTAGGAATTGCCAGCTTGCTTCTGCTTGGCTAATACCATTACTAGCAGGATTTTCAGCTTAGCATTAAAATAACAAAACACACAACAGAATGCACAACCATGCCAGAAATATTTTGCAAAACACCTTTCACATAAAGCTTGTCATGAAATATTTCCAAGCCCACAAGCCGTATTTTCACCCTGAATGTGTGCCGAGCATTTTGGTATAGACTAGGGGCAATCGCTATCCACAAAGGCTGCCTATTCTCGGCAACCAGCTTGACAATGGAAATGAAAGCAGTCATGCTCTCCACTGGGCTACTTCAAGGTGAACCAAAAAATGTAATGTGCACTGAAAACATCAGCAGGTGCTGCTATGTATAAAAATAAACTGGGCAATAGGGCTCAGGAGCTGTGTAAAGGTCGAGGTGGCTGTCCTGGCCTAATAAGCCTATGGTTTCTGTGGACATAAAGCAACACTTCAATAACAACAAAGGGCTGATAATTTTTCCACAAAGCACAAGATTCAAAAGGTGCTAGACCATGCAACAGCTCAAAGTTAAAGGAGAGCAGAACTAAAGATGCAAGTTGGGCTAAGAATGTAGCAAATATCCAAATATATATTATACATGCTTCACTTGGTTGTTCTATCAATATTTATACAAAAGAAATACTCTTTTTTAGCTTTCAATTTGAACTTTGTGTGCTCTTTACCAATGAAAAGGAAAACATAAATGTTAAACAGATCAAGTGAACAACTGCCATGAATTTATTTTAAGTATTCCTTCTTAATGAAAGGACCCCTGTGATGCTTCTTCAGTTCAGTTCCCCTTTAAGGCAGAGTACATGACATCAAAGTCAAGACTAATCCAAACAGAGGCTGTAATACTTTCTATAAACCTTGCATTCCTTCAGTTCAATTTTCAAAACAACTGCACAAAAATCTGATCAGAAAACGTTCAACAACTTGGCACAGTATATGATATTTTGACAGTGTTATTTACAATAATAAATTATGTAAACAGAACGTAAGTGTACCACTGTGTGTATTTAAGGAATGGAGCCATGGACTAAATACACAGTGAATATGTCAAAAATATTTGGTGGTTTTATCAAATGCAAGTCGATGAAAAATATGCACCACACCATACAAGATGGCAATATTGTTTCCATGGCTTTTTCTTCACACACAAAATGCAGACCCACCAAAGAAAGAATGGAATTATAAGTCTATAAATACAGATGGTTGTGGTAAATTGTTGATGGGACATATGTCTACTACATGTCTGTCCTTGCCATTTTCAATTGTGTAGGTTTGGGTCTATCCTTGTTTCTTCATTTTGTTTGGTCTTTTTTTAACTGCTAAGAAAACTACTGATATTTCTGGTGTCCCAAAAATGCAATGGTCAAACATTAGTCATTACACAAGGTTGCATTTTTTTGTTGCTGTCAAAAAGATGTAACTTTTCATTTTACTTTTCAGAAAATTCTGATTCTGTGACCCTGAACTCAGGCCAATGTCAGTGTGGAGTTTAAAAAGCTCACTGGAGGTTATTCTCAAGCAGACTTTAAAAGGTTTCTCTCACATTTCTTGGGGAAGAAAAAAAATAGTGCTCAAGCTTTGACCATGTTGTGGCTGGACAAATATTAGTGACTTTACATAGATTTTTCATGTGGGTCAAGAATGGTTACATAGATTTGTCATGTGAGTCAAGAATGGTTACATAGATTTGTCATGTGAGTCAAGGTCAAGGATGGTTACATAGATTTTCCATGTGGGTCAAGAATGGTTACATAGATTTTTCATGTGAGTCAAGAATGGTTACACAGATTTGTCATGTGAGTCAAGGATGGTTACACAGATTTGTCATGTGGGTCAAGAATGGTTACGTAGATTTTTCATGTGAGTCAAAATGGTCCAAAAGATTTTTTATGTGGGTCAAGAATGGTTACATAGATTTTTCATGTGAGTCAAGAATGGTCCAAAACTGCTAGCTACAGGACTGCAATTTCTGCTGGCAAATATTTAACAGCATTTAGTAAAAAAAAAAGAAAAAAAGTGAGCAACCAATGCCATCATACCGCCAGAGTTCACGGCTGGTTGGGTAATGAGATATATAATTACAAGTATTTGACTCCTGGGTGAAACAGAATGAAGGGCCATTTTTCAGTTCTTCCAAGTTGACCCATGTACCCATGTGACACGTGTACACAATCCCTGCCTTGTCTTATTGTGCACAGTATACGTTAAGACTGTGGTACATATTAGATCCCATGTCCACCTTTTGAGAAGAAAATGTGTCACAGCTGGTGGCACGGACACACACAAATAATGCAGAATCACATAAGTAGAATAATCAAAATGATATTGTAGCTAAGTACTCCTCATGAGGAAAAAAACACATGAAAAAACATTTGTGGTGGCTACTACCAGAATGGTATTCTTGCATTCCTGTACACCATGAAATGGTATCCATGCATTCCTGTACTCCACGGAATGGTATTAACATTTTACCAGGGGAGATAGCTCTGCTTATTTAGTGATATACCTCTGAAAAATATATAAATAGATGCAAATATTTGCTGCTGTATGGTCTGACAAAAGTGAAGTGGTGTCCATGTATTTGAAAGATTTACTGGCTGACATTAATTTTAAGTGTTTCATTTGTCCTACCAGCTATCACTCTGGCAAAGAGAGAGAGCAAGTTTCTATGTTGCGGCTTTGACAAACTTCACAGCTACTCACTGTTACAACTGCATACAATGATTGATGGGCACAACAACAGGGAAGATGCCATTGACGGCTCTAGTGCACACACCTACCCAGAGTTGTCTGCTAATGGCTGACAAGTTAACTGAGTAAAGGGAAATAATGACCATTTGTTGTTATCTCATTTTACCTCATCCTCTCGAGTTATATAGTTCTGCAGCAGCTCTTTGCCTACTTGAATTCCTACGACCTGCTCTGCCTTTTCCAGTCTGCTTACCATCCATGTCACAGCGCTGATATGGCTCTACTTGAAATGACTGATGACATTGTGCTTACTCTGGACAATGGTGACATATCTTTCTTAACAATGTTCTATCAAGACATGTAAATTGTTCACTGATGACAAAAAAACAAATGAAAAATCTTCTGAGTAGCTGGAGATCAAAAGTGAGGTGTACCTTGTCTTTGCATGACTGGCCATTGGCACCTGCCACTCAGACTTTGGAAACATGTTAATACTGGCCCTCCTGTACTCCATGGAACTCTAGGGGTAGGATAGCTCACTTTGTAGTGCATTGGACCAAAAAGCCAGATACAATTCTGATGCGGGCTCAATTCCCTCATGTGGCAAGGGATTTTTCTCCCAGAGTCAACTTCCAGTGCAGACTCTCCAACAGTGTTCGCACAGCCCCTGTGTGCAATCACATGCATTAACATCTGTGTCCATGTTACAAACCCCCCACACACTGACAGCCATACCACACACTGGTAGAAATTGGTAGCATTGCTCTTGCAGCTGGTAAGGTTACCTGAATTTCCCACAAGGGATTAATAAAGTAGTTTAAAAAAATGGAATGATATCATTGAATTCTGGTACTCCATGGAATGGAATCCTTGCATCCTTGTATTCCACAGGATAAAATACTGGTATTGTCACACTGTTGTTCTTCCATGGAATGGTATCCTGTCATTCTTGTCACACCATGGAACGGCATCCCAGCAGTCTTCTTACTCCATGGAATGGTATCCTGTCATTCTTGTCACACCATGGAACGGCATCCCAGCAGTCTTCTTACTCCATGGAATGGTATCCTGTCATTCTTGTCACACCATGGAACGGCATCCCAGCAGTCTTCTTACTCCATGGAATGGTATCCTGTCATTCTTGTCACACCATGGAACGGCATCCCAGCAGTCTTCTTACTCCATGGAATGGTATCCTGTCATTCTTGTCACACCATGGAACGGCATCCCAGCAGTCTTCTTACTCCATGGAATGGTATCCTGTCATTCTTGTCACACCATGGAACGGCATCCCAGCAGTCTTCTTACTCCATGGAATGGTATCCTGTCATTCTTGTCACACCATGGAACGGCATCCCAGCAGTCTTCTTACTCCATGGAATGGTATCCTGTCATTCTTGTCACACCATGGAACGGCATCCCAGCAGTCTTCTTACTCCATGGAATGGTATCCTGTCATTCTTGTCACACCATGGAACGGCATCCCAGCAGTCTTCTTACTCCATGGAATGGTATCCTGTCATTCTTGTCACACCATGGAACGGCATCCCAGCAGTCTTCTTACTCCATGGAATGGTATCCTGACAATTTCAGCAAGGGGGTGTCTGGTGGACTAGAATCCTGTGGACATTTTCAAAGCAACTTGAGCAAGTAAGTAATTAGTTTTTTTATGCCCAGTGAGGGTGAAACACATTCTGTCAGCACACACTAAATGCTAAAAACAATATATATGGGTCATTCTCCTGAAAACTGGACCAAAGAGGGTTCCGCTTTCCCGATGAAACAAAAATTAATCTAAAACATGAAACTTTTAAACTCCTGCTATACTTCTGATGTAATGTGTTTGGAGAAATAAGGGAAATGCCACAATGGGTAAATGCACCATTATTTCTTATGCTGTGAGCCTTTTTTGGTAAAAATCACAACATTTCATGGCCGCCATGTATGACGTGGCCTTCGGAAGGTTAGCTGATTGCAGATATTTCCTTGGAATCGTTCATGATTGAATAAAAACAGGTTTCATAAGAAAGAAGGAGGCCAGTTCTGACATACAAATGGTATTTATTGTGTTACTTACTATTAAAAGCTTCAAACAAAGGAAAGATAATCAGTGTCTCACATGTTACCAGTGGTGTCTTCTGAGTGTGTATCATGATATTGTGACTTGTTCACAACAGAAACTAAAAAACTTTCTTTTTTTCATCAGCTTTGTAGATAACCACATTTCACCTTATTTTTAATGCTTGTTTGATGACAAAGGAGTAGATACGAAATAAATTACAGTCATTTCTTCAGGGGTGGTTGATGTGGTGTCTTACAATGGTGTAACGTGCGAGCACACAAAATAATTATTTCTGCTTGTACCACTGACTTTCCACCTACCATAACGTACCAGTCCACATCAGCTGACTTGCGGCAGCAACGTTTGACCTCTTTTTGCGCTGTGTGTGGTGTATTATTTTACTAGAAAAGGGAAAGCACTGTGGTGTCTTCAAGGGCGATGGCTGTAACGCTCATGACATATATTTGTTCCCATTCGGCTGGGTGTTTGTTAGCAATCTTTTGTAACCAAATTGGTATTGTGGTGCACCACCATGAGCCAGAATGTCATGCGAAAAAATGGGATCCTATCTTCAAGGTCAAGGTCACAATGTGGGGTTATATAATCAAAATATGACAGTTTCTACTATATCTTTTATTAGTCCTAAACCAGTGAGTCTTTTGCAACCAAACTCAGTTTGAGTGTGGATCATCATAAGCAAAGAAGTGTCCATTGAAAACGTTGGATTGCAGTGTTCAAGGTCAATGTCACAGCCAAGGTTAAAAGTTTCAGTTAATGTTAGTTTGGATGATATCTTATGCATCGCTGAACCACTTGTAACCAGACCCAGTATGGTGAGACATCATTATAAGCCAGAGCATCATATGTGAAAAATGGGTTTCTGTCTTCAAGGTCAAGGTCACAGTAACTGAATTTCAGTTCATGCAATCAAATATGACTATTTTTATTATATGTTCTGAACTGCTGATCTTTTGGGGTGACAAACTTAGTTTGACAATGCATGTGGAGTGTCTTGTGAAAAGGTTGCTTTGCTGTATTAAAGGTCAAGGTCACAGTGAAGGTTCTGAACTTCAGTGAATGTTTGCCCAGACAATATTTCTGATCGGTCAAACTTAGTATGGTGATGCATCATCATCAGCCAAAGTATCATTCAGAAATATTATTTTGCGTTGTTCAAGGTCAAAGCCACAATCGTTTCTACTAGATCTTCAGAAATACTGAAACTTTTGCAATCCAAATTAGTTTGATGGTACATCATCAAAAGACAGGGTAAGACACTGTGAAAAGATTTTCTTGCTTTTACACAGGGCGTGAGACAGAGAATATGGCTTGGGGGACTGTGGACTAGATTGCTGCCACTCTTGGCTCTCCCGATATCTAAAGCAGGGGTCATTATGTTCTAATCAAGAAAATGTGGAAAGAGCATTGCTTTTGTAATGAATATACTTGTTTATTAAGTTTTCTGGTCAATGGTTCAAGGTGTTATTCTTATATCCTTTTGTACTTGTGATGATGTCCACATAACATGTGAGACAGATTACTAATTAAGTGCGATTGGTTATTAACTTTAGAAAGCAAGAAACAAATATCCCTCTGACATGTATATTTATATATATATGGTTCAGACCAAGTTAGTGCAATGCATCCCCCCCCCCCCCCCCCCCCACCTGCCAAATTACTTTGGGGAAAAAATTAAAAGAAATGTGTAATCTATTTCGTGCATGTCTGTCTTTGAAGAAGACATTTTAAACCAAAATCGTTAAAGAGGCAGGACAACAACAAAAATTATGTCAGAAGTGACAGATATTCCTTTATTAATTAGGAAATATTGTATAATAAAAAAGGCACACAATTAACCAAGTTCCTGTCACCCTGTCAATTTATGTCTTATATTTATGTACACAACAGATGTCAAGCTTTCATTTCCAAATAATAGCATTAAAAAAAAATACACTTTGAATTTTACCCTCTATGTCACAATTTTGACCAGTTTTCAGGAGAATGACACACATATATATATTGTTTTCAGCATTTAGTGTGTGTGTGTGTGTGTGTGTGTGTGTGTGTGTGTGTGTGTGTGTGTGTGTGTGTGTGTGTGTGTGTGTGTGTGTGTGTGTATGTGTGTATGCTAAAACTAGTATATTGTCAGATTTTTGAAAACAGAGTTAAAAATTGATAAAAACAAAAAAGATCAAAAACATTTTTCACAAACTTATAATCTTCCAAAAGCACTGATCTCTTTGAAGTACTCAAATATATATATATAAATACATAATTTAAAGAAATTCCTTGAATAAAATCCTCAGAAAATTTAGAAAAAAAATTGAAGAAAATTTAGAAAGATTTGTAGTTATTAGTTCTGCAACTTTTTGTGTGTGTTTAGAGTTGTTGTTGTTGTTGTTTGTTTTTTTGAGGGGGGGGGGGTCAGTAATAATAATACATACATTTTCTGTAGCTCTATTCCCCGCTGAGCGAGCTCAATGTGCTTGTTCACATACATGTACATAATATATTACATTTACATTTACTAACATACAATATACAAGCAATCATAATACACACTTAATAAATTACACTAATATAAAACAAGTACTTCTAAACAGCAAATAATTATTATAAAACATAAACAAGTTAAAATAATTTAAAACAGGTACATAATTATAAAGCAGTGTACTATGTAATTATTATTATTACTGCGTGCATAAGAGTACTGTTAACCTTTAAATGGTTAATCACATTGGAACCACACCTTCTCATGGCTTTCCAGGCTTTCCACATTTGCATTTTAGAGTTTAGTTTAGAATAGAAATGTTGCCATGAATTCTTCTTTTGTTGTTTTACAACATGGCGAATTTTGGCCCTTAAAAGTTACAAATTCTGAACGATGGTTGTTAAAAAAAAAAAATCTTTGCACTTTCTTTCTTTAACTGCATTCTTGCATTATTGTCAAACCATTGAACTCTGGAAAGTTTTTTAGATGAGAGACATGACATAGGAATGGCACTTTCTGCCATTTGTATTAGAAGATTGATAAACTGACTGGTGGGATCTTCAGCAGACATGACCACTTCCTCTCTTAGTCTAGAAAAGGCCATAATTCCCCTAACCCTTTCTGCCCTGCACCCAACTCAAGAACCAGGTGCCACTGAACAGTTTTGTCCACCTGCGGCCAACTCAGGAGTCAGGCACAGAAACTTGTGTCATCAAACTGGTTTTAGAAGTCATAAAACTATGCGTACAAATGAAAGAAAGGAGGTAACTACAAGTACAACCTACTTCCTTCAGCTATTCCTACATGCCACATTCAGTGACATCACTCAGATATATTCAAGACTCAAGATTACTTTATTATCTCATCAGAGAAATTAAAATATGGCTGAACATTAACCACATCACAGTACACAATAACACATATTGCATATTTTAAAACTCAAAGAACAGTTATTGAAATAATAAACAAACTAGTAATTTATGTAATTTACACACACACACACACACACACACACACACACACACACACACACTGCTCTGATGTTTGAATGGGTTTATCTGTTCAGAAATGCTACTGACTGTATTATATTTAGGTATGTGAAATCATCTACCAGATGGAAGAAGCTCATAATGTCATAATGTTTAGCAAGGACATGGCTGTTGTCATCACAATCATCCTAGCCTTCCGTACTACACAACATTAATACAACTGACTTAATTGTTCTTGTCTTTCACCCACAACCTTGCCACACACATTCACCACTTTATTCGGGACATTTTTGCTTTTCACATTCAAACCTCCAAACCAGTACAGGAGCAAAAATGTTAAAACTGATTCAATACAACTCCAGTAAAAAGTGCATAAAACAGCAACACTGACATTAAGAGATCTTAGCTTCTGAAGGCAAAATATTCTTGCTGACATCTTTTGTGAATAAAGTCAGTGCTTTTGTTAAAATTCAGCTTGTTGTCTAAGACTGTTCCTAGATATTTGTACTCAGTCACTCTTTCAACTTTCATACCACCAATAAAGAGATCTGGAATGACAGTTGGAGCTTTTCTAAAATCAATCAGCATTTCCTTTGTTTTCTCTACATTCAAGTAAAGGGAATTATCCCTGCACCAGTTACTGAACGTGTCAACTTTAGCAAAATAAACAGAAACTGAGTTGAAAAGATCTTCCATTGCAGAATTGTCAGACTATTTTATGACTGGTCAGTGCCTGTGCAGTCATTTGCATAGAATGTAAAAAGAATAGGAGATAGGACAGTGCCTTGTGGAAAAGAAAAAATTTCAAGGAGTTGAACACTCACTGTGATCTTGAGACCAGTCAAAACTTTCTGTGTACTATTCTGGCACATGAGAATCCACAATCAAATAAAGTAAATAAATACAGTAATCTAGAGAAAGAACATGTCATGTGACCTTGACCTTTGCTGGTAGCAATCCAGTCTGTCCGCATGATGCTCCAGCTTACAATACTGCACAACCTGGGGAGCTGGCAGAGTGGGGTGGAAGGAGGGCGGGGGGAATAAAGTTATTTATCAACATTATCACATTTATCACTACCACACAAGCTGGATGTTTACTGGTTAATTTTCAGTAAAAGGAGATTTTTAGCAGAGTAGTTATTTGATAAGGAAACAAACGGACACCAAATCAATTTTTGACCATGTTTATAAGTGAACATTCTGCATATAATAAGACATCTGTTGTGAGAATAAATTTGTAAAATGCCAACTCACATCCACATGCAGCCTGACTTGCTGTCGTCGTTCCTCCTCCAGGAGATCAGCCTCCCAGTCTCCACCACTGTCTGTGGCATTAAAGTTGTATAGTGGCATCAGGTGGTGCCGCAGCCGCTCTAATCTAAAAAGGCAACCAGATTGGTTATGGCAACAGTGTATACTTATACATCATACAGTACACATGACATGACACACAGTAACATATTTAAACCTAGAGCATAAAAAAACAATTTAGAAAAATGCCGAATCAGTGAATGCATAGAAATATGTATTATTCACAATCCCTTCAATTCACTATATTGTCCCAAAGCACAGTAATAATAATGCAAAGAGGGCTCTGTGCTGAGCTCTAAGCCCCACCTCCCACAGTTACAGTCACACAAGCTTTCAAACTGACCACCATGCTGTGCTGTGATGACTGGAAGAATGAATGATGCTCTCAGTCTGAATCCAGCCTTGAAATGAACTTCAGCAATTTGTAGCATTTGATTGCAGCTAATATCTCTCATCATCAGTGGACTTGCACCACTACTTCTGGAGTTTTTATTGCTGTTGTTTTTGGAGGTGTGATGGGGGATCATTTGCTGTTACTCTGCTTAGCTTCAGGACCAAACACAGTGTCAATGTCCAATCTTCAGGCATTTTGTATGGGATATTTTCTGCAACCTTCTGATTGCCTGAAGGAGTGAAGCTGCTTACTGGCAGCTAGAACCCTTTTTAACGCATTTTTAAATTGCTAACTCCCCAGATGTTTAAATATTTCTTTGCTTTAAAGCTTAAAGTATAATCAATGCAGAAAAAACAACATACCACAACAAGAACAATCAAATTCTCATTTCCAATTCCAGATTTAGGATCAGAAAAATAAAATTCACCTTTTTTCAAATTCTGTCATGATCATAAAAATGAGTCATGGTCACCAAACCTGGCATGAAAATACATTATCTTTATAGAAGTTATTATGCAGAGTTTTAATGAGCTAGCTCAAATTTCAAAAATGAACTGGATCAAAGTTTTCACTGAGGCAGAAAATGCAATATTCCCTCTAAAACAATTACATAAACAAATCTGAAACAAGGATGACTGCTAGTGTTTTCAACATTTTGTGTTTGGATCTTATTCTCTCTAAAGTCTATGTAGTATGCAGCTAAAGTAGAGAAAAGGGCTTTGCTATAAAATGCGATGTTGATTTTATGACTTTGGAAAAAGCCCATAATAATGATTTGGAGGTCTGGGTGTACAACACATTTCTGAGTGTCAAAGCTGGCCTGGTGCCTGATGTGGCCTCTTTCATATTTCTGCTCAGGTAAGGCAAGCACATACATCTTTTGCTAAACATCATGAAGGTGGTACATGTAACACCTGAGTCATGACACTTGACACTGTCTTGTACAAAACAAAACAGCTCTAGAGAAATGTACTCACCCGTATGACGACACATAAAGAACAATTAAAAACACATGCACTTTTGACACATGGTCTTCATCTGGTGTAGATGAGAGAAAATAATAAAAGAAGAAGGAAGTAAAGAGAAGATACACAAGAAGTTGACATAAAAAACACTTTTTACTTCAACTTCTTGTCTATCTTCTTTGCTTGCTTCTTCTTTTCTACCTCTCTTCTACACTAGACAACGACCATGTGTCGAAAGCACTTGTGTTTTTACCTGTTACTTTTTGTGTTGTCATATAGGTGAGCACATTTCTCTAGAGCTGTTCTATTTTGTCAACATCACCAGCAGTTGTTCACTCATTCACTATCTTGTACAGCCAGTCTTCCTAATGGTCACTGATTACCATCAGTTTGGTACCAATTTTTTTTTAAATATTTGATGAACCTTCACTGCAACCTCAACCACAGCTATCAAATCTTTTTACTGATTTACAAGACAGTGATGTATCATCAAAGTTTGCTCGCTAAAGGATCAGCACTTCAGTAGATACGGTAGAAACAGGCGTAATATGTATCTTTGCCTCTCTTCAATAAACACAAGGCACCTACATTCAAAATACACATACAATAGACAAAAACTACTCATATCCTCTCTCTCTGAACCTTCATGCAAGAAAAAAAAAGTAATTCATGCCCATATTTAATCCATCATTGACTACGGATTGACACTGTGGGATTCAGCAAGTGCAAATACTCTTAAACCTTCAGATAGTTTACATAAGAGAGCACCTGAGGCAATTCTTCTTAAAACAACTCCAGCGATTTCAGACAATAACTTCCTATCTAGTCCTCCCCTCAAAGAATGGCTTAACTATAACAAGGGAGTTCTTATACACAAAATTATGTCTGGATAAGTCCCACCCTCTCTTATGGCTAAATGTTCCCTAAACCAATCACGACATTCTGGAAAACTCAATATACCAATCCCTAGGATTGACCTTTTCAAGTCTAGCCAAGTATATTCTGGTAGTGTTCTTTGGAACTCACTCCCTGACTCTCTTAGATTACTGTGCAGCACTGAAAGTTTTAAATCACATTACATGTTATACATTATGCACTGACTGGTTGTATTGCATGTTAAATTTGGTGATTGTAACCCACCTGAAACATTCTACCATATTGCGTCTCCCATTTATCGCACATTTACCCACCAAATGTTTGCTACTGATGATTTCATAGCCCCACATATCCACCTTCATTCCTGCCTGTCTCATATCATGTTTGATGTCTGAACTTCATTTATTACATGTGTCTACCGGTGTGTGTCGTAGATTAGAAAATGTGTACATGTATAATTAGATCTACAGTAGTCCCTTGTTTGGGCGAGGGCTGGATGTAAAAATGCATACATGTTTATCTATTACCCTCATAAATAATTGTATCCTCTCTCTCTCTCTCTCACATACACACACACACGCGCACACACACACACACACACACACACACACACATCTGGCATAAGTGTTTAGCAGTACAGCATTAATATGAGCCCTCTCTATGATCTTGAAGATAGCAACAACAAAAAATTCAAATGACACTCTGGTTCACAATGAAGCATCACTATACCAAAGTTTTTATTACACAAGGATCAGCAGTTTAGAAGGTACCATCTATATGAATATTCACTGAATTTTTTAACCCTGACCTTGAACACTACAAATGTACAATCCAATCATAATATATGGTAATATTTCAGAAATAATGTCTGCATACTGATTCACCATAATGTACCTGCTTCTCTTTAGCATGAAGACAATCTGAAAAAGAGACAAGACAAGCATAAAGAACAAGCACATATGAGCATAGGTTATTTAGAACATCTCAAACAGAAAGTTCTAAATTATACAGTAAACTAGTTGGGTAGAGTGGGGGATGTGAAATTATGCACACATGATCTCAGATCTGGTACAGTGGCAGTGCTGCCCAGAACATGTACAGTGGATCAGCTGACTACAGTCTACCTCACTACTGCTCATCACATCATTGACATTTTGACCATAACTTGGCAGCAGACTAGTAATTACTAATTAAATTAGTAATACAGTTACTAGTCTTCAGAGTTATGAGGTGGGGGCATAGTCATGATAGTGCTGACACTGACTCGTAACTGATGAATATTGTTAGTAATGTGTGTGCAGATTTTAACTGAGTTTGCAAACTGTTTTTGTAGAATGTCATGCCAACATTCTTCCAAGCACTGGACAGGAAAACAACACAGCTCAACCAAAACCAGTTAAGTGGTTTAGCTCTCCATCTCTTTTTTCATCATTTTTGACCATTTCACTGCTGTTTAAGTGTTGTTTTGTAACTTGACAATGGGGGTTACCCTGAAAATGTGCAGGTTTTGTCTTGTCCTAATAAATAGTGTCCTTTTGAACCTCTTATGTGTTTGGATTTTGTAAACTGTGTTAAACAGATCTTTAAAAGCTGCTGTAAAAGATGTGACACAGCTACAGTCACAATAATAATAATGTACATTTATCATGCGCTCATCAACGCCCTGAGCACTCACACATGATAATTGATACATATTAACCTAAATATGATATTCTATACACATGTAGAGCACGGTCCTACCCAAAATGAACATAAAGTATACGGAAAAACAAACACACCTGCTACACACACACTGACTGTAGCAGAAACTGGGTACTGATATTAGTTGGGATCAAAATACCATGAGAAGAGGAAAGTTTTCAGTCTGGCTTTGAAAGGTGAAAGGGTACAGTCACATTAAAAATGAAACTTAATCCAACCTATGAGTATGACCTTGAAAATGGGCCAGGGACACCAAAATTGGCACACACATTGTGTACAGACAGCTTAACAAAGTTATTATCATGTAAAGTTTCACTGATTCAACTAGAACTGAAACAATACATGAGAAAACAGAAAGGTTACTTACTGCCAAGGTACTGAGCCTGAGGTAAGAAGTCTGACCATACTGTTTTCTTTTGACTAAGTCTGAGTACTAATGGCAACAGGATGCACACATGAAACAATCACACAGCCTTTTAACTAGCTGATTGAATAAGATTTCAGGACTCCCCCCCCCCCCCCCCTCTAACATTTATAAACAGTTTTCTTTTCTTTTTTAATCCAACAATAAACATATTGCTGAATAATGAAACACAACATAGCAATATATTACAATATAAAAATGATCAATAATAATAAGATCAATTATCACCCTAAAATACATGCTAATGTCATATCAGAAGCACCTTATGCATGAGCTTGTTGTCTTCTTCCATTAGGAAGAGCCACAATCATTTTAATATCAATTATGCTAAATTAATGCTACTATTAATGTAATATGCATCATCTGTGTGTTTCCAGCTTTTAACCCCTTAACTTCCCCAGCTCATAAACTTTCCAGGCAAAAATGTGCACACAGACACACCTGCAAATAGCATATCTGATGGGCCTATAACAACTCTACTTTCAATACTGTGTATTTTAAGGGGGCGGGGATAGCTCAGTGGTTAGAGCGCCGGACTCGTGACTGAAAGGTCGCGGGTTCGAATCCCTGCTGGAACGGCGGGAGAATTTTATTCTCCAGGGTCGACTTTCTGTGCTGACTCTTATTTCGGTATCCGTTCCACCCCCGTGTTACCACAGTAGCACGTAAAAGATCCCGGCCATTCTGCCAAAAGTGCAGGTGGCAGGTTACAGCTAAACACGCATACACCTTACGTATGTGGCTTTTATTGAACCGTGCTTCGGCATTGGTCACAACTTGTCCCTAATATGTCAAATGACATCTGAGGACATTAAGCATCATCTCATCATCATCAACTGTGTATTTCCACATAGTTCAGGAGCTGTGTGAGAGTCGAGGTGGACGTCCTGGGCTGTCCGTCCCAATGAGCCTTCTGGTTTCCGTGGACATAAAGATTTATTAAACCGTGCTTTGGCATTGGTCACAACTTGTCCCTAATATGTCAACTGACATCTGAGGACATTAAGCAATACTTCATCATCATCATCACTGTGTATTTTGGTAGAAGTCCTTTCACATGCTCATGCAAAGCGGTGGAAAAGCCTTAATAATTTCAAATTTGGCACTTCTGTTGGTTGTTTTTCAAGTGAGGGCACAGCAAGCATGGCAGTGAAAGGGTTAATGCTTTCTCTGTTTTAGAGACGGACATGGGATCTTTACCATATGCAGCAGTTTTAATGCATGCTGTACAGCATACACAAAGATGAAATATTATCTTTTCCTTGCAGTACACAAATGGCCAGACTCAAACTAGTTGAAGATTTAGTAAAGGTTTGGAACAAATTATGATATGATAAACTGATAAACTAAACAAATGCAAACCTTCAACTTCAGAACACATTATGATATAAATTTATACTGTAGGTGACTGTACATGGCATGCAGTATAATGGTTTAGCACATCACATGCATCAGAGACATGCCCAGATCTCATCTCAGGCAGATATGAACTATGACTGATATAATTATATGATGGCCTTAGTTTTAGAATGACAACACTCAGAGTCAGAGCCTAATTGTTTTTTAAAACAAATAAGAGAGAGAGAGAGAGAGAGAGAGAGAGAGAGAGAGAGAGAGAGAGAGAGAGAGAGAGAGAGAGAGAGTTCTAAAAGAAAGCGGAAAAGCTACTAAAAGTCCTACATTGTGCGCCTCTTTTGCGAATGCTCACATCTGACTTTTTCAACAACTTTGGTGCTAGCAATCTGCAATTTTAACTCTTGTTGGTGAAATAGATTAGGATCAGGGTTAAGCTTTAAAATAGGTTACCTTAATCCTAATTAGCCCTGTTGGTGAAATTACTAATTAACTGCTATGCAGGGCAGCACACTGTCTTTCACAACTATAGTGATCTCACCCTAGGCTGTGTGACAAGCATGCTGCAGACCTCAAGTGGGAGAGTCTGGAACAGCAAAGACTCTGCAACTGACTCACTGTGTCAACAAAATCAACAACGTAACTGACATCAACAAACAACAGTTCTAACAGTGTGCGTACCAGCAAGGTGACCAGAAGACAAGAGGCACACAAAGACTGTGCCAGTCTAACAGAACAACCCCTCCACTGTTTTTCAGCTCATTCTTCCCAAGCACCCTTAGGAACTGGAATCAATTCCCACCCTGGCTGACCAAGTGTGCTGCCCCTGCAACCCTACACAGCTCCTAAAATGTCATACTGTAAATAGTTTTTCAATCTTTGAACAGCCTCTTCCAAGCTAAAATAGTAATATCTAAGGAGACAGGTATACATTTCTGGGACATTTTAATTATTTGAATGCCATTTTTGGTAACAAGTATAATCAGAATCACTCAAACAGGCTCATATCTACAATCTAGCCAATGAAGCCAAATTTGCAACAAAAGCGAGTTTGATTACAGGCTGTAAAATCTGAGTCCTCAGTAGGCTACATATGGTTTTGCCAACATCAGCACTGAAGTGTGTGCATCATTACTCAGAAACTGGATCTAGGTCAAACATCAAAGAAGCATACGCACACTGAAAGACACAAACACGACACAACTCATTTCTTATTGCACATTTTGGTGTGTTTTTTCACTTGATATGACCCTGTTTGGATGATTCTTCTGACATTTGTGACTGAAAATGGGGCTTAATATGCCCCAAGAATTGTTGACTGCCCCCTTGGAAATTACTGCTGAAACAACCTGCTCAAAACACTCCACTATTAAACCAACAATGTTCTGTATGAACCCAGCTCTGTACAGAAAGAAGAAATGACTCAGTTCTGAGCTGAGTGTGTATGGCAAACAGCATTTCAGCTGCCCAGAATTGGGAAGGGAAGTTGAAAGGTTCAAAGTTTATGGTATACATGACAAACTCCTCAACTGGATTTGACTTTTTGATGAATAAAGACTCAGAATGTCAATGTTGGTGGTGAGTGCTCAGAAGATGTGGCAGTGATGAGTGGTGTTCCCCAAGGGAGTGTCCTGGGTCCTACATTGTTTATTAATGATATGCCTGAAATTTTAAAAATGCTTCATCAAGACTTTTTGCTGATGACACTAAGGTGTACACTGATATAATTATATATATATATATGGGTCATTCTCCTGAAAACTGGACCAAAGAGGGTGCCACTGTCCCAATGAAATCAAATTAAACTAAAACATTAAACTTTTTAAACTACCACTGTATTTCTGATGTAATATGTTTGGAGAAATAAGGAAAATGCCACAATGTGTGAATGCATCATTATTTCTTGTGCTGTGAGCCTTTTGGGGTAAAAATCACGACATTTTCATGGCTGCCATTTGTGACATGGCTATGGGAAGGTTAGCTGATTGCAAATATTTCCTTGGAATTGTTCATGATTGAATAAAAACAGGTTTCATGAGAAAGAAGGCGGCTAGTTATTACATACAACTGGTATTTATTGCATGTTGCTTGCTACTAACAACTCCAAACAAAGGAAAGATAATTAGTGTCTCACATGTTAACGATGGTGTCTTCTGAGTGTTTATCACGATATTGTGATCTGTTCACAACAGAAACTAAAGAACTTTCTTTTTTTATCAGCTTGGTAGATAACCACATTTCACCTTATTTTTAATGCTTGTTGATGACATGAGAGTAAATACGAAATTACAGTCATTTCTTCACGGGTGGTTGACGTGGTGTCTTACAATGGTGTAACATGCAAGCACACAAAATAATTATTTCTGCTTGTACCATTGACTTTCATCCTACCCTAACGTACGAGTCCACATCAGCTGACTTGCGGCAGCAACATTTGACCTCTTTTTGCACCTTTTTTTTTTACTACAAAAGGGAAGCAGTGTGGTGTCTTCAGGGATGAGGGATGTAACACTCGTGACATATTTGTTCCCACTCAGTCGAGTGTTTGTATGCAACCTTTTACGACCAAACTTGGTATTGTTGTGCACCACCATGGGCCAGAATGTCATGCGAAAAAATGGGATTCTATCTTAAAGGTCAAGGTCACAGCATGGGTTTATATAATCAAAATATGTGTTATATCTTTTATTAGCCCTAAACCAATGAGTCTTTTGCAACCAAACTCAGTTTGAGTGTAGATAATCATAAGCAAAGAAGTGTCCTGTGAAAATGTTGGATTGCTGTGTTCAAGGTCAAGGTTAAAAGTTTCAGTTAATGTTAGTATGAATGATATCTTTCGTATTGCTGAACCATTTGTAACCAAACCCAGTATGTTGATACATCGTTATAAGCCAGAGTGTCATATGCAAAAAATGGGTTTCTATCTTCAAGGTCAAGGTCACAGTAACTGAATTTCGGTTCATACAATCAAATATGACTATTTCTATTGTATCTTCTGAACTGCTGATTTTGTTGGTGACCAACTTAGTTTAACAGTGAATGTTCATAAGCCACAATTGTTTCTACTAGATCTTCAGAAATACTGAAACTTTTGCATTCCAAATTAGTTTGAGGGTACATCATCACAAGACATGGTAAGACACTGTGAAAAGATTTTCTTGCTTTTACACAGGGTGTGTGACAGAGAATATGGCTTGGGTGACTGTGGACTAGATTGCTGCCACTCTTGGCTCTCCCGATATCTAAAGCTGGGGTCAATACTGGTTCCAATCAAGAAAATATGGAAAGAACATTTCTTTTGAAACGAATATACTTGTTTATTAGGTTTTTTGGTCAATGGTTCAAGTGTGTGATTCTTATATCCTTTTGTACTTGTGATGATGTCTACATAACATGTGAGACAGATGACTAATTAAGTGTGATTGGTTATTAACTTTAGAAAGCAAGAAACAAATATCCCTCTGACATGTATATTTATATATAAGGTTCAGACCAAGTTAGTGCAATGCATCACCACCTCCAAATTACTTTTTGGGGGAAGAAAAAAGAAAAAGAAAAGTGTAATCTATTTCGTGCATGTCGGTACTTCGAAGAAGACATTTTAAACCCAAATCGTTAAAGAGGCAGGACAATTTTTTATTTTTTTTTAAATGTCAGAAGTGACAGATATTCAAACTGGCCACTGAGCAAACTCTATTCATGCATTTCTGGTGTCTTCTGTAAGTGTAACACCTGAGACACTGACCTATGATGTAACACAATGCACAATTAACCAAGTTCCTGTCACCCTGTCAGTTTATGTCTTATATTTATGTATACAAGAGATGTCAAGCTTTCATTTCCAGATAATAAAATTTAAAAAATCACACTTTGAATTTTTACCCTCTATGTCACAGTTTTGACCAGTTTTCAGGAGAATGACCCATATATATACAGTCTCTCTCTCTGCCTCTGTCTGTCTCTCTCATACTGGGTTTTGTTATATCTGAAATACATGTGTGTGTGTGTGTGTGTGTGTGTGTGTGTGTGTGTGTGTGTGTGTGTGTGTGTGTGTGTGTGTAGTATTAGTAGAATTAGTCCCTCATGGGCGAGGGCTGGATGTAAAAAGACCCTGTGTCTACTCCACTACCCTCGTAAAATAAAGTTTATTCATTCATTCATTCATTCTCTCTCTATAAAAAAAAATTCACTTCAAGGCAGGCCTTGAAACAGCCCTATGATGGGCAAAAATTTGGAATGAAAGTTTTTAAACCAAGACATGCTTGGACTTTTGTTATATGTTCTCTTTCGCTCTCTCTCTCTGCAGTCTGATGAATAGACAATTGCTGCAAAACAGCATAGCTCAGCTGGTGCAGTAGACAAAGGACTGGCAGGTCAAATTCAATAAAAAAAAAAGTAAAAAAAAATATATAAAAATGCATGCAAACTCAAAGTAAAAAATAAAAGCAGAAGTCATTTAGCAAGTAATATCATTTAAAAGATTAATTTTTTTGCATACATCTTAGGTCTTAAAAGGATAACTTGATGAACTGATTTGGATAAAAAATAATTAAAAAAAAAACGTTTAAGGATGGACACTGTGGATCTGTTGGAAAATGAAAATGAAATACAGGACTCAATTAATTGGACGTGTTTATTAGAATGTATTAAGCAAAGTTGTTTCAATGACTGCAGCATGAAATAATCACATCAAAGATATTTTTTACATTTTATCTGTCTGATCAGACTGATGTAATGATTATTGGATGGATATAACAATTCCCATGCTCACAATATATATACAGCTTATAAGAGTTCTGATTTCCCTATACTGTAACAGAATGTTACCAGCTGATTTAGTACTCAGTATTTAGTATTTAGTAGTGGTTTTCATGACTGCAGCACCAAACAAGATGCTTGTAATAGATGATTTCCGGAAATAACAGGGGAGATAATCCGGAAGAGTGAAGCCCCTGCATTAGGACACCATTTCAGACATGGACTTGATCTATATACTGGCATATATAGGTTCATGATTTCAGAATGGAGGTGGCAGTCGAAAAGCTTTGGTCTGTGACAGTATCAGACCTTCAGGCATGGATCTATACTATCCTGGACTGCCAGATGCATGCTATGCTCTAGAAACACTTTTTTTTTTCTCGCATACTATGGTCATTTTGGCAGGGCCACATGCAGTGTGTCCATTTGGAATGGCAGACTGACTGAATCGACTGCGAGCGTTCATTATTTACACCATGGTCTTGATTAAGAAGAAGAAATGTAAAAAAAAAATCATTGGTAGCGTCTCATGGCTTACCAGAAGCAGATCACTGTGGGCAGAGGATCAAATACCAGGAATAATGAAGCCAGTTGCTCTATTCCATCACTCACATCAGATTCTGGATAGCAGTCGACAATCTTTTCCAGCTATCTCACCTAAAGATTGCTTCAAATATAGTAAGTTTTGAGGTGTTGATAATTTCTGGTATAAACTGATAGCTCAATAGATCGACAGCTCTGTGTTGTGTCAGTGTGAAGCAATATGCCCATCACGACATTTGACATCAGGAGGATAGTGTAAAAACAAAAACACTACACCCTGTTTACATGCACTTCAGCAGCATGCTGTACTGTTAATTAATACAATATTCACTGAATTTATTCATATTCAGATTTTGAGATGGCAAACTGTTAGAGAATAATGACTTGAAATTCAGAAATCACCCAGAAATAGATCTAAGGATAGACCAAAGTGTGTAACTAACTCATAACTCATGTAAGTGAGCATAATAGTCTGCCAGAGAAATCTGCAGAAGCAGACCAACACAAACATAGTAAAATTTTATTGGAGATGGGTGTAAAAAGTCAGGAGGCCAGACTGAAAAGTGAGTTTTATCACATTTGTCTCTCAGCATGCTCATGGGCCACTGACGTTTGATCTAGATCTAGTTTCCAGTAACACCATGCAACCTTCCTCAGTGCTGATGTCAGCAAAACAAGTGATCCTGTACTGAAATCTCATCTTTTACTGACTGTAATAAAACTCATTTTTGTTGCAAATTTTGGATTCTTTTATTAGATATGAAGCCATTTTATTGATTTAAATGATATAAATGAATCAAAATGGCATTTAAAATGTCCCAGGAATTTCCAACTGCCTCCTTGGATATTACCGAAGATTTTCATATTTTACACATGTTATTCCATCCTCAAAGCAGAAACATACAACTGGCTCCCTAACACACACACACGCATGCATGCACGCACACACACCAGCAACAACTACAAACAAAAAGCAACTGGGCACGTCACATCTCTTGCTAATGGTCATTTCAACACTGGCTCAGACTCTCCTTTCATGTGCAAAATTCTGACCGCTTCAGGTAATAAAAAAAGAAAATATAATTTTGCTGATATTGGACTGGCTGTGGGAATGCCCACACGCTTCACTGGAGAGGCAGATGGCTGCAACGCCGATAAATTTATTCAAGAGGCAGATCGCATCCTCCAGAACTTCAGGAGGGAGGATGGAACAGCAGTGGAATGGCTTATCCAGACTTTGTAGGGGAGTGGGATGGGGAGTGAGAGAAGCAGGCTGGAAGCATGAATAAAGACTCACAAGTCAGCAGTTGCTATAACTTTAATTACACCAACCAGGAAACAGTGTAGGCTCTCCCCTGAATCAGATACATTGGTGCCCAGGTAATGCACACACTAAAATGTGACCTGCTACTGGATGAAAGAGGATGTGGCAGGCCCAGCACACAAGTTTTAACACTTTAGATAATTGGGGCCATAAAACTCCCACCCAGTCAAAAAGAGAAAGGACAGGAAAGAAAAGATTAAAGGGTCATGGCCCTGGACACACACAATGCCCTTGGTTACATATCTATAATAATATATATAATATATATCAGACTCAGAGGGCACAATGGAGTATGTTTTTCATGATCCCACAACCATTTATTCTTTGTCCAAGCTGGATGAATCTGCTAGAACAAGAGGGCACCCCTTCAAACTATGCAAGAAGACAGTTCTTAATAATCACAAATCAGTATGCACATTTTTGTTACGAACAGAGAAGTTATATATAAACAACTGAAACAACTTGCCACCTGACATTGTATTACTTTATTATTATTATTAGCAGGAACACCCCTCAAAAACATAAGGAACAGAAAAATATCTAGCGCATGGTAACTGACGAAAACAAGCCAGGCACTCGTAAAAAGAATAATGCTGACCATAATGATAATGCACACCACGATACCGCCTAACTGTCAAAGTGTCAAAAAGCTAAAATTAAACAGCCTACGAGCCGTAAATTAATATATGTATGACATGCGATGCACACTGCAGGACATCTTATTGGAATGTAGTAGAGTTCATTTTGGGGGTCTTACGACTGTACACGACCTGACACTCACCCCTGCAATTACCAAGGCAACGAGAAGTATAGAACCCAATGGCACCAAAATGTAAACAAGCACACTGCTGTGTGGTTTTGCCAGGGCGATCTTAGTATCTGTTTCATTCCCAGGAAACAGACTGTATTTTACATCTCGCCCTGCCATCGCATACTGTTTAGCTACGTTGCAGTAACAACAAGGTTGTTATTCCGCGGAAAATAACTCCGGACTACAATTTGTTATAAAATGCCCCTGAAAACATCACACAGCATTCTTCCTCAAATCGTTTAAGTTTCATATGGAATGAATCAGTCAAGATTCTGAGTCTCAAGCCGTTTAATTTCCATACTGTTTGTTGCGAGAGAGAAAATTTACAAGAATAAAAACAACAATCCTTTACTGTATCATCCTCATAATGATACTTTGATGAAGCAAACGTTCTAACTGTGTCATAAAAGTATTCAAATACAGGCATAATAAAACATTTGTCTATCTGTAGAAAGCGTAATCTTCAAACTGTATAAATAATGTTCCGAACAAAATGCAGCGCGAATACGAATGATTCAGACGCCGCAAGAAGTGGAAAACGACATCAAGGAACCTCAAGGGGACCCTCAGCCTACCGTAGAAATTTTAGACAACGGTAGGAATACGGTTTGAGTTTGGCTTCTCAGTCGCACTTTGACTTTTGGTGCAGGGTATCTATGGCAAGCCCAGATTCAGGATGTGATTCGTAATCTATTAGTTACTAGGACGCGGCTATTCGCAGCGCGGTGGTGCGAATTAATGATACGTGGATTCTTAATTTCTTATTGGCAGCGCGGCTGTGCGAATAGTGGCCCGTGGATTCTTATTGGCACAGCGGCTCTGCGAATAGTGGTCGGTGTTTTCCTTATTCGCACAGCTGTGAAAATAGTGACCTGCTGCGACGTATTTTTTGCTGCTGTTCAGTTTAGTAGAATTCTCATTGCAATTAAGCTACAATTTGGGCACATTGTAGTTTTCTTGCGTTCGGAACTCTGCCATCCTCTCAGTCTTGTTCACAGCTTTCTGCCAGTGAGCATTTTTGCAGTCTTCAGCCCCCCACGTGAATGATGTGGGCTTTGAGTTTGATGCTTCCCGAGTGTTTTAGTTATTTCACAATCATTTAAACAAATTAAAGTGAGTGGGATCGAGTGATTGGGGGTGCAGGGAGCAGGAGAGATTTGTTGGGGGGGGGGGGGGGGGGATTTATGTGTGTGTGACAGAGAAAGAAAGGGAGGGGCAGCGAGAGAGAAAGGGTGTGCAGTGTATGTGTGAATGTGTTTGCATGCAACTGGATAAGAAATGGTCAGTGGATTGAATGACTGTTAAGTGTTATTAATATTATGTTGCAGGGATTGGGAGAAAAGACACAACATAGACAGAACACCCGAGAGAAAGAGAAGACAATGGATAGACTGAGACAGGAATAATTTCAGCATGGAGGAAGATGGATTTCATGTTGCCGGGTTTGACTGAATCAATGAGAAGGAAAGCATACGAACACCACTGCAACCAAACAACACAAGTTACTTAGTAATTGGATTTTAATGTTCTGTCAACCACACAGGGTCACCTGTGTGCGTGTGTGTTATTGATAGAAGATGAAAGAAAAATATATAAAAGGAATGGACACATAATGACATATATGACGCAGTACAAAATTAAAAACGCCAGATGTTATATCAGATGCATAACACCAGTGCCACATGGCAGCAAGCTGCACATACCACCACCTACCATATTCTAGCTGCTCAACAAGAGCCATACAGAAAAGTCTAACTCTTAGTCTTACTGAAAAAGATATTTGAGTCTTCTGGAAAAAAAGTCAGGAGAATGGACCATCAGCTCTTCTTCCAGCTCCAAAGTGCTTGCAATCATCCTAGTTTTATATATTATATGCCAAATACTTAAACCTCTCTTTGTACTTGAGTTGTTCCTCTAATACTTTTTCATTGCCACTATTTACACTGTGGTTGGCCACTGCAAAACTGAATGCTAGTTCCCTTAGAAAAGGCTTCTTTACACTTTGTAAATTCGCTCCCGCTGTCGAAGGTCTGCCCTACCTCCATCTTACAACTGGTTCATAGTTTGAAATGGCGGCAAGTGATCACATGATATAAATCAGGTACTGTGATCAGTTGTCTGCTGCTCTGCAAAGAAGCGAATGAGTGATGACAGTACACAGAGTGGCTGTGCGAATAAGAAGCATCAGACAAATTATTCGCATAGCGGCGGTACGAATAACCACTACAATTAGAGATTTGGACTATTACTACTTACTTAGAGAATTTCTGCAACGCCTTAGTGACATCCAGTCCACACATAAAAATATAACCTGTCAACTTCTGCAGTGGTATTCTTCCATGTTTTGGTAAGCCTGCACTTCAGGTGCAGGGTATGGCAGGCCCAGATTCTGGATGTGATTTGCAGTCATTTACTTCTGGAACACCCTTGCAATGTCTACAAGGTCATTAGGCTTGAAAATGCTAACTTATTGAAATCTTCAGGGGTATTCTTGTTGTTTACTACTTAAATTGTTGTACATATCATCTGCTGCCTTGGCCATTTCGAACTCATCAAGGGAAACAGTTCTTTTAATGCAAGAACAGTTGTTCACTCTGTAATTGTCAGGCAGCCTAAGCTGCACAACTAAATTAATTGAAATAAAATAAAACAAAACGGTGTTTAAATATATTGTGTGAGGAAAACTTGCTCATATTATAAATTTATAAGCGGAACAATTGGTAAAACATATTGTAGCGGGAGAGCTGTGCAAGCTAGCTTGAGTTATGGGTTCCCCCCAACCCTTCTCTCCAGTCAGATGCTGCCTGCCAGCAACTGGCCGGTGCACGACAGTATGGTATAAAAGACAGTGCCTGCCCGGTTTCTGTACCATGTGCTGAAAAGTGCTGGTTAACCCCACCTTCTCCCACGAGTCTACATGCTGAAAAGTGTGTTACTCTTCCCTTAGAGGACCAAGTGCTGAAAAGTGCTGGTCAACTCCACCTTCTCCCTCCAGTCTACATGCTGAAAAGTGTGTTACCCTTCCCTTAGAGGACCATGTGCTGAAAAGTGCTGGTCAACCCCGCCTTCTCCCCTGAGTCTACATGCTAAAAAGTGTGTTACTCTTCCCTTAGTTAGAGGACCATGTGCTGAAAAGTGCTGGTCAACCCCTGGCCCTCGAGTCTACATGCTGAAAAGTGTATGGCCTTCCCTTAGTTAGAGGACTCGTTGCTGAAAAGTGCTAGTCCACCCCTACCCCCCGAGTTTACATGCTGAAAAAGTGTGTTGCTCTTCCCTTAGTTATTAGAGACTTGTGCTGCAAAGTGCGAGCATTAGTTAAGTTTATGTTTGTCTTTGTGTTCTGCAAAGTGCAAGTATTAGTTAAGTCAGTGCAAGGGTGCAACTTACTTTTGTAGGTAATTGGTACTGAGCCTATCCCGGTAGCTAAGTTAGCTATGGTTTAGTGAGTAGGTTAGGCATAGTTATGTGTTAGTTTGGTTTGTTCTTGTGTTTACTGTATGTGTAATATGTGGTAGTGTAAATAAAATTGTATGCATTTCTTTATTTGGTTCATCACTATAATGGGAAAGAGATTGAGAGTATATACTGAGACGGAGTGTGGTCAGTGCGCGTCTGTGAGCATGCCTCAGTGTTTTCATCATGTCGGTACATGTGTACAACTTCTGTCTCCCCTTATCTTTTGTCTAGCATCTGTTTTAAGTTGCATAAGTGCATAGTGAAATGGCACACCTACCTCTGAGGAGCGGACAAGCAACCAAACACTAAAAGACTAACACAGGGTTTTTTCTGGATACCAAGGTCGGTCAATTGTGGTTATTTTGAATATAACGCGAGGAACATTGAAATGCACACTCATGAAGAAAACTAGAGTGTCTCTCCTTGGCAATCTCCAGCCTCCCCCTGAACCTAAAATGAGGAACGGGCCGCAGGTCCGGTTACAGTATGTTTACATTGTGCCCAAATTGCTCTTGCATGACTTGCCTCCTTTCCAACACAATAACCAGTAGATCTGTAGTTATTTGATGAAGTAAATTTACTAAATGTTATTGTTAATATTATAATAAGAATAGCCTTGAACATGTCAACTTATTAGCACTTTCACACCTACTGACCTGGTACACTCACGTGAGTGTCCATAAGTAAAACAAGATGAAAGCTCCCTTCCAACAAAGGTTCAAATTGGCCGATGCAGCAAACTTTGACAGAGTTTTGTACAACTGACGCATTAAACAACAAGAAGAATACCACTGAAGATTTCAATGGGTAGCATTTTTTATGCCACGTGACCTCATACTCATAGAGATCTCTGTGGTATTGCAGAAGTAAAACATGATGAATCACATCCAGAATCTGGGCCTGCCATACCCTGCACCTAAAGTGCATGTTTACCAAGGAAAGTCAGAGTGGTCAGGGGCTATAACTATGAATCGGGCCTAAAGCCATAGGCTGTCCTAAATCTCAAGACTGTTAACAATGGCCCCAGAATGCTAGTCATGCCAAAGTCCAGGCCAAACCTTGGGCCTAAACAGCCAATATTTAGGCTAGTGATTTTGCTGGCCTCAAAGTCATAGGCCTGGGACTATGTATGACTGCCTTAGTGTTTTGTTTGGAAAATTGGTTTTTGTTGCTGTTTTTAAGGGCTTCCATTAACGCACAAACAACAAAATGTGCGTCCCTTACGCACTTGAACTGAAAAGGACACACTAAACATACCTCTAGAGGGTTCCACAGGATGCACTAAAAGCATGCCAGGTTACAGGGTTTTGTTAGTCCAGAACTCGTCTGCTGGACTGACTGAAAATTAAAATGCGGTCATATGAACTCTTCATACCACAATTTCTATCTCTAAACCAACATTACTTGACAGTGCCTTTGTTGCTGACAAGTACACATTCTCCCAAACTTCATGAGGCACACAGGACTACACAGGTTACTTCAACATCAAATACACCACCACACACCTAACACCAAGATATTATATATATATAACAATATCTATAACAAAGCATTTCAGTGCTCTGTGCACCCTACATAGTGAGACATTTTGGTCTTCTGCTTCTGAAAGGTTTGATATGGAATTAAAAAAATCATGCAAAGAAGCTGAGGAAGCTGAAAGGTTTAATATAACATTGAAAAAATCATGCAAAGAAGCTGCAGATTAAATAGAAATCTGTTTACAAGCTGTCAGTGTGAAGGCTTCTAACATGACAATAATTTGTTGTGAATTTTCAGTAGTCAAAAAAGATCAGTAAATTGTTTCAAAGTGGCACCATAGTAATTAAGGGAGGCAACTTAAGTTTTGAATGATATTAAGACAATACACACCATTAATTACAGAATCAGCCTTAGTTATTTGTATCACCCTGCTCTCTATTTGCAGTTTGTAAAGATGAAAGCTTTCTCTCTTCATTCTCTGGTTTTAATCTGTTCAACAGATTCAGAGTGTTACTCTGTTTCAGAAAAACATTTTGTAATGGTCTTGTGTTTGAAAGTGCCTCATTTTTTTTCTTACTCTGCTGCTAAAAATCCCTTTGATACTGACAGATGGATGCTAATAAAACACATCTATGGAGCTGGCAGGACTGCCAACCACAAGAGTAATCCTGGTATGGAGAAGTTCTATGAGATCAGGCCTTAGAATAAACCTATTACTGCTGTAATGAGCCAGCATACCTGAAAGCATACAATTAAAAGTGACACTGACAGAGCTGAACCCAGAACTGAGTTGTACTAACAAGGACAAAGGGTATCATATGCAAAGCAGAATATTTCTCCACAGCTGCCGTTTTGTATTAAACTTGACCCTTTAAAACTGCCCAGGGACCATCTAAAAGTTGTAGCAGGGAGTCCCAGGGACCTCCTTAAAATATTTACTAATGGGAGCCCTGGTTCTTATTTTTGTTGCTGTTGTTGCAGCTTTATGTTTGAATCCAGCTACTCTACTCTTTTTCTTTAAAAAAAATAATCGACTGTATGTTTTGATTGTTCATGTTTTACTACTGGAGCACTCACTCGAGGATGTATCAACATCTTCCATTTACTTCATCAAATTAGTAGATGTTCATTGGTAATTTCAAACTCTTTCATTTCGGAAGGGAGAAAGGTTGCACGTGCCAAAAGATGCAGGCATAATGTGAGCATACATTTTACTGTGCTAATTATTATGAGAGCAAGTTTGTTTGACATCTTATATTTTAACTTGATTTCTTTTTTGTTATTTAAATTCACTTGCACAGCATAAGCTACCTGATTCTACAGCGTCCACTCACCTTTCTGACAAGTTCAAAATGTTTTATTGTCTATATTATATAGGGTCATCCTGAATCAAGTTCCCACAGAACCCCTGCCTAGGAGTTGGAGTCCAGATTGCAGCCAACCTCAGATGGACATCCTGCATCTTGGGTGTCAGTAAGATTAGGAGGGAAGGGTCAGCTTAGGTTTTCCAACATTTAAGTCTCCAGAACTGCTGTTCACAAGAATGCTGTCGCACAGCATACTGTATACTGCTCTGATGCACTCAATTCTGGAGTCTGGAGCAACAGTCTGGGAACCAACTCTACATTGGCAAGATAAATTTATACATCCAATGAGTAGCAGCCCACTTTATCACCAAAGACTACAGGTTCAGAATACACATCTGGGTGCATTGGCTGGATGCTGAAAAACCTCCAACTACCTCCACTTGACCACTGTTGCAGACAGCTTTGGTTGACAACATCCTGTCTATTGTCAGTAATACTAATACTGTAATAGTAGTGGCAGGAAATGTGACTCCCTGTGGATTGAACTTCTGAAGAGTGCCATGCCCCTAACTTGCCTAAGGATATGAAAACATCCACAAAGTCAAACTAGTTTTAATGAGAATCTGCAAAACTCAGAATCAATTTTGAGCCAACCACAGATTAAGAACTACTTTTTATGAAGATGACAACAGATTATTGGTGTTTAAGCAGTGTCTGTAGAGGACTTTATATATGACAAATCACAAAGTGATAACATTTTGTTTTAAAATATGATTTGTTTGATTATTATTCAAATCCATACTCTTTAACTTGGCCCCAGTGTCTTATCAAGTTAAACCACTCAGCTCTTAGCATTCCAGAGACCACCATGAATTAGTTTACAATGTTACAGTATAAGTACTGTAACATTGTAAACTAATTCATGGTGGTCAAAAACATACTGCAGAAAACTATATTTTACCTAGTAGTACCTTTGTACATTGGCTTTTATAGAAATGTTCTCATGGTTTCATTGCATAATTTTGCAGGGTGTGTGGTTGATTCCTTTAGGGGTAGCCTTCAAAATGTACATGTCAGAATATGTTGTGCTGTTTTTCCAGAATGTATGGTGGCAGCATCCTCCAGCAGTATGGCATTGGCAGACAAGAGGAGACAGATCTACAAGTATGACTGCCTTGTACATGTTAAAAAGGGACAGCCTGGACTTTACAATGTTTTTGGAGTTGTGAAATTCTCAAAAGTTCCAGTGAAATCACGAGGAACAGGTAATGACTATAATAATAATAATGTACATTTATCACATGCTTATCAATGTCCTGAGCACTCACATAATACATATTAACCTAAATATAATATTCTATACACATGTAGAGCACAGTCCTATCAAAAACAGTTTGCATAAAGTATTGTATGGAAAGAAAGACACACACACACCGCAATGAATTCAAATGTGCATGACACTAATTGGTATCATACATGCACGTGCGTGCGTGCACACACATACACACACACACACACACACACACACACACACACACACACACACTGACTATGTCTGTAGCAGAAGCTGGGTATTGATATTAGTTGGGGCAAAAATACCATGAGAAGAGGAAGGTTTTCAGTTTGGCTCTGAAAGATGACAGGGTTGAACGGTGTCTAAGGTCTTGTGGGAGTGAATTCCAAATGGGGGGTCCAAAGCAAGAGAAGGTTTGAAAACCATGAGCCTTGTGTTTGTATTGTTGGATTTTGGAAAATATTTTTAAATTGTTAATGTGCAATACTGTAAAGAGATGTGTAGGCTGTTTCATAATAAATGGTGACAGAAGCACATGTCCACCTTGCATATTTTGCCTACCTGAATCTTTCATTTTTTTGAATGTGATGGAAATAAAGTTGACATTGTTGTTTTATATATATATATGCTGTTCATAGATCAAGGTAATGCACATATTTATTTTACCTTGTGTTTCTGTGGAGATAAAAAAAATCAAATGTGAATGTGATGCCAATCAAGCACCACTGTACTCCTGCATCTCCAGGCAGTATGTTGGGATCAACCATTTTCTCACTGAAAAAATGTAGTGATGTACAAATTATTTTATTTTTTTAAAACTAGTTTTGGACGTGCCATTGATTCGCCATTGATTTCAAAGTACTTTCTTGTGAAGATTCAGAAAGACTTTCTTTTGCAAATGCATCAGTCTGCCTACAGGAAGAATCATAGCACAGAGACTTACTGTGCCGAATGCTCTTGACTGCCTATTACAGTATTAGTGAAGTCAGATGAGAGGCTTGTCTCTTTGATTTCTGTATTTGACCTCAGCACAGCCATCAACATACTTGATGATTCCATTCTTTTGGAGAGGTTCAAGTAAACTTGAAAGTGACTTTCAGAGTTTGTGAGTGTTGCTCTTGAATGGTTAGTATCCCACGTCTGTGATCGTACTTGGTCTGTTATTGTTGATGGTATTGTGTCTGCACTTAGTCCTAGCCACCTTGTGTATGGGGTAGCCCATGGTTCTGTTCTGGGGCCTGTCTAGTCACACTCTACTCACAGTCTCTGTCTATTGTTAGTTTTAATCATGAGTACAACTTTCACAAGTATGTAGGTGACACTGAGCTGTCACATAGTGCACCACTTGATGAATTTCGTGCTTTGCAGTCAGGCATTCAGATGTATTATCTTCAATGAACAGCAGTAAGCTCATCTTGAACTCTGACAAAAGTAATGGTTGTTGGTGCTTCATATCATCTCAGGCTGGTAGACATTGATTCCGCAAGCATCATGTTTAGCAATCTCCTCTTCAGAACTTCTTTGAAATAGTTTAACATTTTGGAGTTAATCAGACTCTCTCCATGCATTCCTATTAATCCAAATCAGATCAGCAGCATTTGTTGCACCACTTTCAGGGGTTGCAAACACTTTTTAGAACTTGCATACAGCAAATGCAGTTTGTTTTTTAAATATGTACAACCAAACATCATGCTACACACATTGACACTGATTTTGTTAAGAACAATCCTGCACTTATCTAGTTGAAATTCTGTCTCTTGCACCTACTAGTACTGCAGATTTCTATGCAAGCCTGATGGATAACAACACTACATTCTGTATTCTTGAGCTTGGGATCCACCATAGTCCATGGCAATCAACATTTCACTGGGGCCTGGTTACATCTTGGCCTTTCACTGGTGCTGGTGGATTCCTGGCTTGTTTGTTTACATTCTTGAATAGGCGGCTTGTTGGTGCTCAGAACTAGAGGAAAAACTGGTTCAGAACCATCATCACAACTATGACAAAAAGCAAGTCCGAGTTTTCTGTGTTGTCTTTTGTGACATGTTGAGCTGCAAAATGTGATTAATCCTGGTAACAGACAAATGTAACAAGTAATGCAGCCAAAAATTGGTGTAGGCAGTGAACTACCACTGACCTCATTTGATGTCCACCACCCTGACCTAGCAACTGTCAAAGTTGCTATGATCTGACAGCAGACTGCATCCTGATGTCACAGAGGCTGAGCAAGAGAGAGACAGCCTTTAGTTCTGTGTCACATTCACATAGTCATATAAACAGTGTAAACAGTGCAAATCCCATGAATCAGCCTGAAATTGATACACTCAACAGATCCACTTTGAAGTATGTCTTGTGGCATGGTAGGGCCACAGAAATTTGATTATTTAATCTGTACAAAGGGTGGTGGTGGATTGGTTCTCTCAGAAAAAGAAAACTTAGACTCAAATGTATTTTTGAAGTGACAGTATGCAAAATAATTGTGCAAATTGCTACTAAGCTTTAGTGTTTGTTCAAATAACATCACTTTCACATACTTGTTGACTTCTTGTGGCCAGTTGTAGGGTTATGTTTGTTCTTTTCAAACTTTTCAGTTTGGCCAGCTGTGAGCCTGCGAATATTGGTGGAAGTAGCATTACTTTTCAGAGCACTGTTACGTACCTTGGAGTGCATCTTGACCAGACACTGTCTTTTAAAGCCACCCTCAAGACATACCTGTTCGATAACTGTTTGTCTTCTATCTGTTCATATCAACCTTTGCACTCCATTCTTTGACAGAAGGACAACTCAAAATTTTGAAGATGAACTTGGAAACTTTTGGTGGACATTGTTTTGGTTACATCACTCTGTCTGGAATGTGTTGCTGGCCAACCTGAGAACTTCACCATCCCTCCAAACTTTCAAAGCCAAACTAAAAATGCATCTCTTCAGCCAATCTTTCTGATTGATTTACACATGCTTACTGCTACCTGTCTCATATCCATTTTTGTGTGTGTGCGCAAATGTATGCAAGTGTATGTGTGGGAGTGGATGGGTGGGTAAGTGGGAGTGATTGACAGTGTGTTTTTAGGTCATGAGTTTGATATAGTGGGCATTCTGGTGAGAGCTGGACAGTGTGTGTGTGTGTGTGTGTGTGTGTGTGTGTGTGTGTGTGTGTGTGTGTGTGTGTGTGTGGTGCAGACTGGGAGGGGTGGAATTATGGGCAGCTAATAATATAATGAGATTATTTTCTTTCTTGTATGTTGCTGCTTCTCATATGACATGTACATACTTTTTCTTGTGTATATATATTGTTAGTTGTCATATCAGTATTACTTTCTTAAAACTGTTGAAAATTACTTAACATTGAAAATGTAGGAGAATGTTGCAAAGTGCAGTAGGTTTGTGTAGACCACAAAAGTTATTGAGTTATTACAAATATTAGTAACCGCTATGTTAGCAAAAATATAATGATTTTTATATATATTTTTTTTAATGAAGAATGAAATTTTACATTCAGTTGTGACTGTTAGGGGTTATGAATGGTAACCAACATTCTTTTTTAAATTTTATTTGATGACTCAAGTGGAAAAAACATGTTTCAGTTTAGTCAGATAATAATTGGTATAAAGTAAAATATGCAATATTTTCAAAAATCTAGTTAACATTTTGGTGTACATTAGTTATTACTAAAGCCAATAAAGGTGCACATGCATAATTTTATGCATGTACACACATGCATAAAATTATGCCCGTGCTTATTTTAAGTCACTGTAGAAAAATTGTTGTTGTTTTTTTTATATGACTGTGATATTGTGCACACTGTTACTTGTGTGGTCATTTCCAGACTTCCATCAAGTTTTGAGTATTGCTGATGAGTCGCTGGAAGTTGGTGATAAACTGGTGATCACACTGTTCTACAAATCCATGAAAGAATTCCCATCTGTTTCTGTTGGGGATGTCATTCGTTTTCACAGGCTCGAGGTGAGCAAGCTTTTGTTTTTTGAGGATAAACAGTATCGTAAAAAGAAAGCAGACTAATATTAGTAACTAAGATATTTAGGTTAAACAACAAAGTGGGATGTTTAAAATGTAATAATACTAATAGTCACAAACATTCAATACAGTCTCCACAATTTGCTTTTACACAGACACAGGTCCACAGTACATTTCTGATCTGCTCCATTGTATACTTCCTCCAGAAAACTTCCTCTTCCAACACATGCATAGTCAGAACTGCATGCACAGGGACCAGAACTCATGGTCAACAAGCATTCTGTTGTGTCAGACCAGTTGTTCTGAACAATCTTCAACACATGCTTTGTCAGTCTGATTCACACACCAGTTGTTGTGTACTTTATTGGTATGAATGTTTTTTGTAGTTTTACTCCCTTGTGAAAGTACATGCATGCATTGTGTGCATCTGGCGCTGTGAACACAAGTTTTTGTGTGGGTTTTTATGTGCCATATATGCATTTTCATTCATTCATTCCATAGACTGCTATGGAGCTGTGACCTTGGCTTTGTGCTTCAGGCAAAGACGCATTGTTTGTACTATTGACTGAGTGTCGGGATTCAAGATTACTTTATTATCTCATCAGACACACACACACACACTGCTCTGATGTTTGAATGGATTTATCAGTTCAGAAATGCTATTGACTGGTAGCTAGTATGGTCAGCTAGTGTTGTACATAGAGCATATACAACAAAGATTCAAGGCATTAAGAGGCCATTTTGTCTCAGTGCCTACAGGGTAACTGAATTAGCAGCATTTCCCATTCAATCCATTAAGAATGAAATCCTGACATGGTTGGTCATGGCTCAGAGTGAGACATTGGGCAGATTTTGTTTTTGTTTTGTGTTTTTAATTTACCAAGTACATTCTCACATAAGGCCAGCTTTCACAATCGTTCCTACTTCTTTTTCTGAAGTATTTGTTCATATTCTAAATCATATTACATCCACCTGTTACAGTTTTACATGTTTATATATGTCATATTTTAATACAGAATAATAATTCTTTCATCATGTGTGTGTGTGTGTGTGTGTGCCAATGTGCGCATGTGCATGTTTGTGTGTACAGGTGCATATGTACCTGTAAGTGTCTACCTGTGTGTGTCACTATGTGTGTTTATGAGCACACGCATGTCAATGTGTGCATGTATTTTGCTATTCAATCAGCAGTATGAATATAAATTTTCATTTCCCCCCCCCCCCCTTTTTACTCTTATGTAATACGCCTGTTACAGTACATCCATTCATCACTGTTTCATATGTTCATGAAAGACATTTCTCAAATACAGTGGATTCATTCTTTCTTTGCGGTGTAAATGTCCCCACACAATGCCATGTGAATGCAAAACAGTGCACTGAAGAGAAGCATTGTTGACAGTACAAGTAAGGCAAAAAACACCACTATGTCCACCTGTAAACACTTTACTGTCATGAACTTTGCATGCTGTTTTGTCCACTTTCTTTGAAAGCAATGTCACAAAAATTGATGCAAATTGACCCACTGCACAACGTTAGGCCTCAATGCTGACTGTCAAGTTGAATTACAATCCTGTAGCAATTAAAATAACAAATTTTCAATCAAAACAAACAGAAAACTTCTGTGTCTGTCTCTGTGAACTCAAGTTCACTTTGATCGCTTTGTTAGAGAGAGAGTAGTAGTGCGAGGAGCGGGAGAGATATTAATATTTGTGTGTGTGCCTGTGTGCATGTGCATGCACATGCACACCTGTTTGTGCCTGTGCATGTGCCTGTTTGTGTGTGTGGGTGTGCGTATGCATGTGTGTGCCTGGAGAGGGAGAGAGAAAAAGAGAGGCATACATACCAACTTCAGTCTCAAAAGAGGCAGTGATTGGCACTGTTATTTAAGTAATAATCGCCCTGATATAACTGCACCGGTTGACTGGGCGTAAAACACCAACTTACTAATTTAAGTAATAGTGCACAAGTCTTCATGTTAGCTGTCCCTGGGTTATCTGAAGATCTGAAGACTGCCATTGTTAAACCTCTGTTGAAAAAGCCATCACTTGACAAAAATATTTTGAGAAACTACCATCCCATCTCTGACCTTCCATTTCTGTCCAAAATCCTTGAAAAAGTCTTTCTCCACATACTTCTCTCCCATCTCTAAGAAAACAACCTCAGCAACCTCTTTTAGTCAGACTGTTTTGTTATGTATTGTAAACGATATTCTCTCCACTCTAAACAATGACAACATTTCTGTTCTTCTTTTGTTGGATCTTTCTGCCGCTTTTGACAGTATTGACCACTTAGTTCTCCTCCCCTGCCATTCAGTTTACTGCACTCCATTGGTTTCACTCATATCTCTCAGACAGATATCAGTCCACTTCCTTAAATAACTCATTTTCATCACCATCGCAGCCCATGTACAGTGTGCTTCAGGGCTTAGTATTGGGGCCCATTCTTTTCATCCTGCACACTTTTCGTCTCTCCAATATCATAGTTAACCACTCTGTAAACCATCAGCTTTTTGCAGATGACACACAGCTTCAGAGATCTGCTCCTCTCAGTGAAGTGACCAACCTCACCAAAGAACTCCATGCATGCACAGATGACATAAAAACACTGATGGTTGAAAATCAGCTGAAATTGAACAACGACAAAACAGAAGCTCATCTCTTTCCCTTTTTGTCTTCCTTGAAACCCTTCATTGTTTCCCTCCCTGATTTGATTACTCTTGGCTCTCACAACATCCCCATCTCTGATTCTGCCAGGAACCTTGGATTCATTCTTGACTCAAAACTGTCCATGAAGAAGCACATCATAAAAATCTGTCAAACTGCTTACTGCATTAGATCAGTCCACAGGTTTTTCACTTAAAACACAGCCAAGACTTTTGTTACTTCCTATATCCTCTCATGGCTTGACTACTGCAACTATCTCCTCATGGATACACCTAATTCTGTCATCCAACATTTCCAGAAAATTCAAAACTGCTGCAAGACTCGTGCAAGACTCATTGCTGCAAGACTCGCCATCACCACTCAGCACCTCAACTGGAAAAATTGCACTGGCACATTTCAGAACATATTAAGTATAAAGTTGCTCATATATGTTTCAGTGCTATAAATGGTTCTGGTCCTGCTTGCCTCTCTGAACTGCTACATGTCTACACTCTGTCTCCTACACTATGCTCTTCTTCTGACACCTGCATATTGAAAATCAAACAATACAAATGCAAGACTCATGGCTTTCACACCTTCTCTTGCTTTGGACCCCACATTTGGAATTCACTATCACAAGACTTTAGACACTGCTCAACCCTGTCATCTTTTAAAGCCAAACTGAAAACCTTCCTCTTCTCACAGTATTTTCTCCCCAGCTAATATCAATACCCAGTTTCTGCTACAGTCATGTGTGTGTGTGTGTTTTTCCATACATACTTTATGTAAATTGTTCTGGTAGGACTGTGCTCTACATGTGTATAAAATATATTTAGGTTAATATATATCATGTGAGCACTCAGGGCGTTGATGAGCACATGATAAATGTACATTATTATCATTATTATTATCATTGTTTGTTGTTTATAGTTCCATTTGAATTGTTCACAAAATACCTGTCATTTTTGCTTATATGTGGTCTTGAGTTGTTCATCCATTTCTCAGTAACCTCTTGAAGTGATTTAGTTTTGTGGCACAATCTTTGGGCAGTATTTTCTTCTTCTTCTTCTTTTTCTTCTTCTTTTCTTCTTTTCTTTTGTTGTTGTTGATTTGTTTGGCATGGGTAGCAATTGCCAGAAAATTCAGCCATTCAGCTCATTTGCTTCCACCTCCATGTCATTCACATAATTATGTAGATAACCTAACTAAACATTGCTTCTTTAATCCTGTTTTTACTAATAACTCATTTTCAGAGGTGTTGCTTAAGGCTGTCATATTCCAGTTTCCAAAAAAACATCACATGTCACAACTATATACTGTGTCGGGCATGGACGGCTTGCCCAAAGCCAGGGGAAGTAACTGCAACTGGTTTTAAAATAGCACTGTGGCAAACGGCCTATTCAGCAGGCTTTCACAAACACACCATTTGAACTGTTCAGCCAAGGTTTCTAAGATGTCAGTTTGTCCTTCCTTTTGAATAGTGTGTGTGTGTGTGTGAGAGAGGTGTTTAGCAGTGGTCAAGAGAGGATGGAGTGGAGTTAATATTGTTGTCATTATTGTGATTTTTACAAATTTCCATTATTATTATTACTCCAAATATTTAGATGTTGTGTCTTGTCCTAATAAATAGCGTTCTTTTGAACTTTTTGTGTGTTTGGATCTCGACATTATCATGATTATGGCCAAATTGCTGACAGTGACACTCACAGCAATATTACTGTAACTACTAATAGGAGCCTAGCTTAGTTTCTTCTCTGCCAAATAATTCATTAAGTCAAGATTTTCTGTGCACAACAGGCATTAACGTGTCTGTTACAATGAGATATCAGGTTCTACAGTTCAGTTTAGTTCAATGGTATCTATGAGCTCAGAAAAGCCCATTTGCGCTCCATCCCATCCCTCAGAAGTTTTGCCAACATCACCTTTGAAACAGCTCCAGTGTGCATCTGATTGACAATGGCCCTGTCTCATCCTGTCCAGGCAGATTGTCTCAATGCCTCTCTCCTCCAGGCGTTTGATAGCGTGATGTCCTTGGCTTTGTACCTGCAGGTACTGTCTCAAGCTTCTCAACACTTCATATCTTCTCAGAAACAAACCACAGTCTGTCTGCTTGGTCATTTCCCTTCACTCCAACATGCCCAGGGCAGTACACCCACAGAGGTTTTCAAAGGTGGATGTCAGCCATTGACACATTCCAGTCTGGGTTTCCCATTCCACTTTTCACTTTTTGTAGCAAGCTCTTGAATCTGTGAGGATGATGGCATGTGTCGTCTGGCTGTCACCTCTTCATGCAATCCAGTGGAGGGCATGGGTGACTGCTTCCACATCCATTGTCAAGCTGGAGGTTGAGACAAAACCTATAGATAGGCTGCACTATCTTCATGAATGGGAGTCACACCTTGCTTGAAAGTGAAGCCCCACCCTGACTGGTCTTTGGTGACTGAGCCATCAGTACACTGAGGGTCTTGTGGTTTGCTGTTTTCTTGAATAAGAAGCTTGATCTCTGACTGTTTTGCCTGCTGGCCATTCTCAACAGTGCTTTCCCAAGTTTTCTAGCAGGAGTGTAGGGGAGTGGGGAGTTGAGGGAAGCAGGTTGGAAGCATGGATGAAGAGCCACAAGTCAGAGGTTGCTTGTAGGGGAGTGGGGATGGGGAGTTGAGGGAAGCAGGTTGGAAGCATGAAGGAAGAGCCACAAGTCAGAGGTTGCTATAACATAACTTTTATTTGTACACCAACCAACCAGGAAACAAGTGTAGGCTCTCCCCTGAGATGAACACATGAACACCGGCCGCAACAGTAAACAAGCAACCTGCCTCTGCAGGGACACTGGGGGAAAGGGACTCTGCCGGCCCAGCACACAGGTTTTAACACCTTAGATAATTGGGGCCATAAAAACCCCACCCAATCAAAAGGAAAAGGACCGGAAAGAAAAGGAAAGAAAAGGTTATAGGGTCATGGCCCAGAACATGTATACAATACACTCGGTTACAGGAGTGTATCATGGAAACACTGGAATCGGTTTGGGTGCCTTTCCCACTCCTTGGTTTGCTTGAGCTCTGTGAGCTCATATGCTTGCAGGTTCAGCAGGCATTAAGATGTCTGTCACAATGAGATCTCAGGTTTTGCATCTCATAACTTGCTGATCTTAACTGTACACACCTTCCTGGTCTATCTGCTCATCTGCTTATTCACATATGTTGAATTTGATTAGATGCTAAAAGTCCCCAAGGGCAGTGTGCCCTCATTTTATTTTTTTCTTACATGTATATTGGCCCTGTCACCTGGAAGAGGCTCCCATTTTCTGTTTGTCATGTACAAACCCAGTCACAGTTTAAATCTTGGCTAAAAACCCACCTCTTCTGTCATGGTGTGCGGATTTGCTTTTGGCTCATTTCAGTGTCCTAGAATGTCTGTATAGTATGACCAATAGAGTAGTGCATACATACATTCCATCTACATGGAATGACTTTCCCCTTTCTCTCTGACAGAAACCCTTTCTGGACTCATTTAAGTGTAACCTCAAAACATTTCTTTTCCCAAAACTCTAGACCTGCCATGTTGTCTGTTCCATGCAGCTGTCTTCATCTGTCTCAAGTCTCCATTTGCTGCCTGTTTTAAGCTGTGTAAATTTAAGCTTTGTATAGTCAGTGTGCTCATGTGTGCAGATGTGTGTGTGTGTGTGTGTGTGTGTGTGTGTGTGTGTGTGCCTTGAGCTCATCGGAGATGGGGTGCCAGAAATATCTTTTATTATTATTATTATACTGAAGTGTTGTGAGCACTCCGGATTAATATGGAGACTATCAAAGAGAAAGCTTCCTTCCCAAATATCCAGATGGTCACTATATTGCTATTTAATTTTATATATATATATAATTAAATAGCAATTTTAATTATATATAATAAAATTAAAATTTCACCCTCAAGGGTGAAAATTCGGAGTAAAAAGTTTCCACGAAAAAAACATGCTTGGACTTTGTTATACCTTCTCTCTCTCTCTCTCTCTCTCTCTCTCTCTCTCTCTCTCTCTCTCTCTCTCTCTCTCTCTCTCTCTCTCTCTCTCCCTCTCTCTCCCCCCCTATATATATGTATGTTTTGTTTTTTATGTAGATAATATTTGGTTTGTTGGTCAAGGTATTGGTTCTGGTCAGCATTTGGGGTCAGTGTATTAGACGCTACAAGATGATGAGTTGATGCTTAATGTCCTCAGATGTCATCTGACATATTAGGGACAACAGACGCTACAAGTTTCAGCTAAAGCCTTAAATTTGCTTGTAATACAGAATTTACAAATAATCATGGTGTGGTTCTTCTACACCACATAAATTCATGCTTTGTTTAGAAAATGCATGAAAAACACCCCCCAAAAACACCTTCAATATGGCAACTGAAAATAGGAATGAGAACACCAAGCAGCATTCTGACAACATTATTTGTTTCTGCATTGTTGTGGGTGTTTTGTTATTGTCAGTCAGTCTTCATGGGTTAATGAGTCTCTTCATTGTAACAATGTGGACTTGAGATTCTGTTCCAATAATATTCATTGAAACTTGGCATTGTGTGTTTCAAGTGGTGTCCTGCTTTGCCAAAATATATGCATCATCTGACCACTTTAAAGCATGGCAAAGTACACACTTTCCACTGCACATCAGACTTTTATGCCAAAAATATCAGTCATACAAATGTCATGTTACTGGCAGAAAAAGAACAAATCTGATCTTGAGGTGTCCCAAATGAAATGTATGTCATGCCTTCATTTCAAGCGGCCATAGCAAACAAATTCTCATTCCATTCAACACAATGGCTGGATTGTGAGTTTTCCAGCACATACACATACAAACAAGTGATATTTTATACAGAAATAATGTGCTGGAAATGTGTAGTAGAATAAACTGATGATATGTCCCAACTATTTCCTACAATGTAATCTTGGTGGAGGCACACATTGATGTGGTATCATCACACAATGTCTTCAGTTTGAGCACTGATCTGTTATTCAGATTAGTTTCAGTTTCTTTAGCATTTTTTCTGGTGTTTTCTTGCATTATAACTTCTTGATAGGCTGCAAGTGCAAATCATATTCAATGCTCATTGTGAATGTTTGAACTGGACTATGTTACTTTGAAAGTAACACTCTGAATGAAAATGTTATGTTCCACATATATATATATAAAAAAATGAAAAAAAAAAAAAAATGTGTTAAACATTAGGTAAAGAGCATGTCTTGTAAGTTTTCATGACACTTTGACACATCAGGTTTTGGTATCATGCTAATTTTTTCCATGTTTTCAGGTTTGATATCTCATGTAATGCAGAAACATCTCTCAAAAGAAGGTTGACCATGTAAAATAAAATGGATTCATGCAAAATAACTTATTAATTTCTACATGCATGACTGCAGATATTAAAAGTTGACTGCATACCACTGTATGGGAAAATGGGAATGAGAACATTGATTGTGACATTTCATGTGTAATGGTGTCCCACATTATTACTTTAAACTCAAGTCAGTGTACAAAGATTGACTTTGTGAAGTTTGTTATGAATGTGTCTTTTGAACATGTACAAACACCATATACAGCACATAGAAATTGGATTGTCTGTGAAAACACAAATTTCCATGGCAGTAAAACTGACTTTTTGTGGAGAATTTTGTCTGCACGGAGTTTTTCTTTAAAATCAATTCCCATGCCTGATGTGAGCTTTTATTTAGAAATGGTGTCCTGATGAAGCACCCCATACTTCAAAGCATTGTTTCATAAAGATATAAAGATTTCTTGATTATTTTCTTGACAGAATCTGATTGTGCTTTGAAAAAGAAGTAAAGTCAGCTCAGAAACATATATGTGTCTTTTAACTTACAGCCTCTTCTCCCCTCTTTTTTGGTGCCCAGTACTAAAGCACAATAGTTTCAACCTGATTTCATTGCTTTTCAAGGTGAGTTATGGAAAGCACTATACATTTACCACTAAGTCAAAACCCAAATGAGTATTATTTAATCCACATGGATTATGCAGAGAGAAAAACACCCTTATATTAAGGTTATTATCAAACAAGTATTAGGAGAGAAGCAGTGGAACATGTAAACTGGGTCTAAACAAAAGGTTCACCAAGTGAAATTGTAACTGTTTTTGTCATGCATAAGAAACCTGCCCAAAGCACTTACATGCCATAATTGTAAGTAATGAAGCACAAACTTGATAGAGTCGCCTGTATCACACTTGCATAGAATTTATATGGTTGCCGATTTACTGTGATTGTTTCAGGTGGAAATGGTTTATGATGAGATGAAGGGTCGGCTGCATCCTGGTTCGTCCTGGCTGTTTGTCCACAATGATGTGGATAACCCATGTGTTTCCTCCCTGAGCTTTACCTACACAGAGAATGACAAGAACAGGGTACTCTTCATACAGAATGCAGGGTTGACAGCTCTGTTTTGTTTATTAGTCAGTCATTATCTTAGTAAGGGATTTTAGTCTGCATGTTTTATGATGTAATGATCATCATTTAAAGGAACTTCTCAACTAGCCTTCTCAGTTACAGCATCCCTGAAGGGAGGCCAGGTATGTCTGATGTCTCCCTCCTTTCTGGGATCACAAGGCTTTCATGTGATTCCCCTTTCCTATTTTCCATCTCGTTCTTGTGCCTAGTCCTGTAGATCTTTCTGTCTTGTCCTTTTCCTGCTACAGTGGTTCATTCGCCTGACTTTTTTTCATTCTCCATTTTTTGTTAGGCTTTTTCCATTCTCTGCTTTTCATTAGGCTTTTTTGTATGTCTTGCTGAGCAACTAGGAGATGATTATTGGTAGGTGGTATGATGTTTGTTGCCAAATGGTACTGGTATATGTTCCATTAGCATTTATGTTTTTATTTTTGTATTGTTTGTGTCCGTTCCCATTAAAATATTTTTTTAATCTTTTCTTTAATCTTGTATCAATAAATCAGACAGAATGTTCCTAGCCTTGTATGCTTTGTTAACAAGGGCAGTGTTGAAGGGACTAACTCTTTGACAATTTGGTCTGATGTTTGTGTATTATATGTTTTATATTTGTGTATGGATTAATTTTGCAGATTTGACTTGAAAGATTTACATCAAAATACATGTGAAAATAGTTTTGAAATTTGCATCTGCTTGACAGAGTTTGATCATGCTGTGGTGCCTGTGTACAGTTGACAGGCCATTACGTCCAGCCACTAACAGACTCAGTTAATAATGGCAGTCATTTCTGTGGCATGGTATCTCATATCTCACCCCGTTTCTGTGCCATGGTATCTCACCGACAAGGGTGAGCACACCACACTACAAAATCAACAAAAATGTTTACTGTTACATAAAACCACAAGAGTATGCAACATGTTATTTTATTTCTTATGCACATGCAGACACAGAAAAGGAATGTAACTGGGGGGGGGGGGGGGGGGGGGGGCAAGCAAAAGGAAGAAGACAAAATTTGAAATCACTTGTTGAAAGATTATTTAGGGCACCCCATCTCATAAGAGCCTGGAGTGCTTACAAACACATAAGGATATGCTCACTTTATCATGCGCGCACATACACACACACTACAGGTACATGCATTACTGGTGATGGGTTGGTAGAATGAGAAGAAAGAAAATGACAGATCAGCGTGCAGAAGAGAAGAGATGGGTTGTCAGTTTTGACTTAAGAGAATGAAGACAAATGCCTGACAGAGAGAGGAAGAGAGTTCCAGATCACAGGTCCAGTGTGATCTATATCAAAGGATCTCACCCCCCGGATCCTCCTGCCCATCCTAGGAGCATGGAATATCCTAGTATCCAAGGCTGAGCAAAGAGAGCAAGAAGGAGAGCAGAGATGAAGCAACTCAGAGAGGTATGGAGGAGCTGTACCATAGACAAATGTCAAAGCAGATGAGATTATTTTTTATTGAATCCGGCTGCTGATTGTAGCCAGTGGAGATTTTTGAGTTAAGGAGTGATGTGGGCAGATTTAGGAGCTTTGCAGATGAGGCAAGCTGAGCAGTCGGTCACTCTGAATTTTATCAAGGAGAACCTGAGGAGAGTGAGCAAGGAGAGCATTGCAGTAATCAAGCCTGGAAAGAACAAGAGAGGAAACAAGAGTTTTGGTGGCTTCAAAAGAAAGATAGTGTCAGATTGAACTGATCTGCCTGATCTTCAGGTAAGCAAGCTAACAGTTTGTTCACCTCTTCCTTTAGTGCAAGCTGGCTGTCAAAAATGACACCAAGGCTATGAGCTGCATTGGAAAAATGGGATGCCACTCTGACCCACACATAGTAAAGAAGGAAGATCAATTCCAGGAGCAGAACCTATCAGAAGAGTCTCAGGCACTTTCACTTCTAAAATGCAGGATTCAGTGGTCCGCGTGAGTGTGAAGGCTTCAGAAGGAGAATCAGATTTGTACAGTTTAGTATCGTCTGCAAACATGTGATGAGAGACAGAGTGGTGACTAATTATATCAGGAGGTTGAGTATACAAAATAAAAAGAAGTGGTCCAGGACAGAGCCATGGGGGACCCTACAAATCAGAAGTGAACAAGAGGATTTTACTTCATTTATGATTTACGATCGCTTATATAGCACTGTTCTCCACTCTCTTAAGCAGACTCACTGCACTCGCCTTGTAATACACATGAGTGACTAGCTTTTTATAGTGTATTTTTTTAATATCTACCAAAGTGGTGTACTTACAGTGCTGGCATGGCTGGTGCAACATGAAACTGCAGCCGTCTCAATGCAAGTTCTGTGAACACCATACAACCATGCACCATGTCACTTCATGCAAAGCCACACATGTAAGGTGTATGCATGTTTAGCTGTAACCTGCCACCTGCGCTTTTGGCAGGATGACTGGGATCTTTTATATGCTACTGTGGTAACATAGGGGTGGAACAGATACAGAAATAAGAGTTAGCACAGAAAGTCGACACTGGAGAAGAAAATTCTCTAGCCACTCCTGCAGGGATTCGAACCCGTGACCTTTCAATCATGAGTCTAGTGCTCTAACCACTGAGCTATCCCCGCCCCCATTCACAGTTACTATTTGTGTCCTACCTTACAACTAAGAATGGAAGAAGGAGAAAGCAAGATCACAAATACTGAAAGTGTTTTAAGGCAAGTCAGAAGGATATTATGGTCAATAGTGTCAAAGGCAGTTCTTAGATCCAGAAGAGTCAGAATGGAGATAGATAGAGTCTCAAGCAGTCAGGAGGTAATTGAAAACATGAAGGAGAGCTGTTTTGATACTGTGTTATGGGCAATAAGCTGACTGGAAGGTGTGACAAAGATTGTTTTGATCCAGATGACAAAGAAGTGGCCACAAAGGACAGGTTTGAAAGGTCTGAAGTTTTTAAGCACATTAAGAGAGGGGGTTTTCCCCTTTAAAAAAACAAAAAAACTCTCTTGACCCAAATGTGCCTAAAAACTATGGCTGCTTTCATACATGAAGAAGAAAATTCCAGTCAATAAGAACTGGTTTGCAACAGCACTGAGCAGAGGAACAAGCTCGTCAGAGCACTCAAACAGTAAGGCCGTTGGAATGGGGTCTAGAACACATGTTTTAGGACACATTTGCTTCATGAACTTCAACACAGGTTCTTTGGTGACTCTCTCAAATCCACATAAGGGTGTACCAGAGAAATGACACTCCATAAGACTGTGCGAAGGAGAATGAACAACCTGGCTGTCAGTGGAATCACGGATTTGGTGAACCTTGTTGACGAAGAAGTCAGAAAAGACCTGTGGAAGTTGACAGTTGGGTAGGCAGAAGGCAGTTGGGTGGATGTAATCTTGCCTAATAGATTGTTGGTTAATATATGTACAGTTCCTTGACAGTTGACTTTAACACTGTAAAAGGTGGACTAATTTTATGTTTAGAGTTCATGATTTTTTTTTGAATTGTCAATCCAGAGAACAGCCAACATCTCTCTGTAAGACATCTCTCCTGCTTCATGGAGTACCAAGGCAAATGATGACAATGGGTCACCTGATGCTGGGTTGAGGGAGCCTGAGTGTCGAGAAAATGTTGCACCACTGTATTGAACTGATCAGCTATGGTGTCAGGCTGGGCATTTGCAAGCGAGGCCTCATCCTCTCTGAACTGCTTCCTGTCTACCACAGAGATTCCTTGTCATCCATATCACTGGGCACAACTCAGGTTTTGAAATGTCCAGGGAACGCATCACAGGCAAATGATTCGAAGACAGACTATGACAAATTGACATAGTCAGTGAAGAAGAGAATCTTTCTCCCAAAGGACCACAAGGTGGAGGGTGTGTCCACAGTGATGAGTAGATCCACTAACTGCCTGAGAGAAATGGATGGTCTATAGCATGTCCATGATATGTGCAGTGTTATGGTTGGTATTGTATGGTTTCAAAAATATATATATAAGTTCATTGTGTATAAATTTTAGTAATTTTTCAGTAGCATTATTGTTTTCATCTGCTAGCTAATTTAAATTCAATTCAGCTTAATTCAATTTTATTTTATTTTTTTATCCCACAAGGGACAGTTTTGTTGTGGTCATGCTGGGCTCGTAAAATAATGAATAAAGTTAAAAGAACAATACAACAACAAACACAACACCACCAACAAAAGGGTCTTACCTTAACGATAGTTATAAATATAGAACAAACTATGACTTCATAAAATAGTAATGAACATGATCACATACTTGTTTTTGTTTATCACAAGGTAATATAATTAAAATAATGAATTAAAGTACCACACACAGCAATTAAAACAATATGATACACCATGGTACAGTCACACACACACACCATGGCACAGTCACACACACACACACACACACACACACACACCAAGGAACAATTGCACACACATGCACCCACTTCATGTACACATATACACTTCATGTATTGTTTAAAAAGCGTACTGCAACTGGCATAAAAGAGTTCTTTATTTGTCTTACAAATGGGGCATCTAAGACAACGACCAGATGGGAGAGTAGTAAATTCCTGGTTTAAAATATTACCAATTACAGTAAGCTAAAATAACTTGGTGGGTTAACCCAATAGATGATCCCTTCTTTTTTATTTTTTTATTTTTTTTATTTTATGTAACGGTATGTCCTCAAAAGTTCATTCCACTAGAGAAACAGTACAGGATATAAAAAGAAATGCTGAAAAAAATAAAAACCATATGTATTTCTTCTGTGACCTGTACACAGAAGTGAGTTTCTAGTTTTCCTTCTGTGATGTCATGGACACTTTGGTATTGTCAGACTGAAACATGGGAAAGAGCACAAAATGCAGAAATGGGCAAGTTAAAGAGGCTTTTTTTATTTTATTTTTTAGATGCTGTTTTTAACACAAGTTTTGTACTTTGGATCATGTTCGTTTTACCTGTTACTCGGGAGTTATTTTTGATTTGAATCTGGGAAGGCTAATTCCTGTAATAGGTCTGCAGCAGTATCATTCATGCTGACATTTTTCTCAGAGGTTTACTTGCCCACTAAAAGTGTGAGCGGTGATCAGCAATGGCCAGCTGGCCATGACAGAAATGTTACTGAGACTATCTTGGACTTGTGAGTGCAGTAAATGTAAAATGTTGCATATTGTGGTACGTCTGCATAATACTTAGGTAACTTTACTGGTTTATTCCTATTTCATGGCATCAAAGAGTTAAAACTGAAAGCAGTATTTCTCGATACATTTTTATCCAGTCAGCCTTAAACTATTTGCCATGCACTTGAACAAGATCATGTACATGTATACAGCAACAGACATGATTTGGAGATGTTTTTTATGAGATATAACTGATACCTTTCCTGCCTCCTACCCTGTACAAAAACTGTAACTTATGTAAGTTTGCTTGGTGGTAAGCTCTATTGAGCTGTACCAAATCATGCCAGTTTCAACTTTCATTGACCTTCTGATTTTCCCCCCCTCTAAGTGCTTAACTCATCAGGCTGAAAATTTGTGTGATTGCTCATTGATTAGATCACATACTGACTGACTCGCATGTAAATAGGAAATATATTTTATATATGTCACAAACATTTTTGAGAACTTGTGCATAGCAGATGATGTGCAAAAAAATGTGTACAGCCAAATATGACGCTATCACATTGACAGCAATGTTCAAAAACAACCCAGCAAGAGAATAGATGTTTTCCGGAAATAACAGGTGAAGATAATTTGACAGTGTTTTCTTACCCTGGGAGAGTGAAGTCCCCTGAATGGAGGTGGCAGCAGAGAAGAGCCAATATGCGACACTTTGAGATCTTAAGGCATGGACCTATTATAATTTATACTAGACTACCAGCTGGGGGAACCTACTATCCAATCTGCATCTGCACGATCCCCACGAGCAGTGAGTGTTTGATTGGCATTTCTGATGTCTTTTCTGCCTTTTGTTTACGGGTATCTGTCATCTTCCCCATATGCTCACTGTACCCCCAACAAAAGCGTGCCTACTCTGCGCTACACCCGCAGGCATGGACCTATATATGGAGGTCCATGCCCGAAGGCTGTTACCGAGTGCAGTCCCCTGGATTTCTGAAGATCATCTATTGTGTGTGGGTAGGAATGATGGCATCAGTATCTGTATTCTTGAGCTGGGTTTCTTGAGCTCCATGGTCATGAATGTCAGACTGCCTACATGCATCTGTCAGACATGACCGCATTTTTGTTTTCACTTGGTTCTGAATGCTGAACCTATGTTCACACAAACAATACACAACACAGTAACAGGTATGATCACCAAGTCAGTTGAAGGTGTATTGAGTATGAGTCTCACTGGTTTAGCCCATTCCCTGTCCTTGGTTGCAGGTACGTGAACTGCAAAAGTGGGCAGAAGATGCAGGTTTGCAGCTGGATCTCTGCCCACTGCCCACCTTGTCCAGCCTGGTGGCCACACAGTACTGTGACTTGGTATGTCAACTGGTGGCCGCCATCGTGGAGGAAGAAGACGTGTGCTTTGTGGCTCGGGTCTGGGATGGCACCAGATGTCAGTAGTGAGTACTCCTCCACTCTGAATGTGTCTACAGAATTTGATAATATGGAATACATGGCCAAAGATGTTTCATTTCAGTATGCACTAATAGTCATATCAGGGGCTGTAAATATGCAGAAAAACACACACATTTTTTATGCAGAATAAACCCCTCTCATGCAAGTGATCAATCCCTGTGTGTTTACTGTATGATACAAAGTCTAGATCTGTTTGACAGAATGCATTTTATTTAAAGGCCTTAAGCAATCTCTCTCTTGGTCAGTCTCTGTCTACTGATGTTGGGGTGTGAAGTCGGTTATTAGAACACAGCAGCTTTCATAGCAGCCAGGCCAGGGTGGGTGACATTGAACAAGGTCAGTGGTAGATTACTGCCTGTGTCAGTTTTGGGCCACATTACTAGTTTCCTGCCAATCATTTGCACCTGGGACCGACCACCCTTTGCAGCTGAGCACTATGTCACAGTTGCAAAAGACAGTGCAGAAAACTCATAGTCATGATGAGTTCCTTACATTAGCTCTGAGCTGGCTGACCTACTTAAGAAGGTAAACCAGCCAGGAACCTGCGAGTACCAGTAAAAGTCTGAGAGTCTAACCAGGCACCGGTGAGAAACGTTGATTGCCATGGAGAGTCCCAAGCTGGAGAATACCAAAAGTAGTGCTGTCATCCATTGGCCTTGCACAGAATTCTGCAGTGCGCATGAGAGGAAGAATTTTAACTAGATAAGTGCAGGATTGTTCTTTAAAGAATTGCTGTCAGTGTGTTTAGCATCACATTTGGTTGTAGGATAAGTGCAGGATTGTTCTTTAAAGAATTGCTGTCAGTGTGTTTAACATCACGTTCGGTTGTACACGTTGTTTTTCAAGACTCTGCATCTGTGTTTGCTGTACGCAAGTTCTAAAAACTGTTTGCAGCTGCTGGTTATACAAGTAAAAAAACTAAAAATGTCAGAAATACATTATGTTATAATACTGTGGGACTGGTGTTTTCAGCCCCTTTGCAGCCACTGCCAGCGAGGTGGACAAGGTTGACCATGTACTTGAAGAAAAGGCAGCTGACCTGACAGTGGATGTATGGATCTATGATGATCACTTCCACTCTTATCAGGCAATACAGGTCAGTAAATTACACACTGTACACTTACCTTTCTTGTTCTTTGTTTTTGTTTCTTACAACAACAAAAAGTCTAATCTTTAGCTTCTGGGTATATCAAATTATGTTCAAATATTGAATTGAGTCAACTGGTGTAGAAAAAAAAAGATGAAGATTGTCTGGAAATATGGTTAGGAGAGATCTCTCTATGTGGCAGAAGACTTAAAACATGTCACATGACAAAAAAATCTGAAACAAGAATGACTGCTAGCGTTCTAAAACAAGATCCAAGCACATTAAAGGTTAAAAGGTGGTGGCATTGTCTCCTGTAGCAGCCTCTGCTCTTGTATGCAATGCTTACAGTGTTCTTTTTAACCTTAATGTGTTTGGATCTTATGTCATCGCATGTCATTTGAAAATGACTGATAAAAGTGATATCTATTTTTCTTATCCTCTCTACAAACTCGTGTATGTGTTATATGTGTGCAGCCTGGTCAGTTCCTCAAGCTGCATAATCTGCATGCAGCATTGCACAAAAGAGAAGAGGCTGCTCGAGGAGACAATGCCAACACCTTTCCCAAGCTGGAGCTAGCAATACACCGTGGCACATCATATGGCCGTGGAGTGGCTGTCCTCCATGAGCAGTGTCCAGAAGTCCTAGCTGTCAAGCAGAGGATGGAAAGGCCTGTTTCAAGTCAGTCCTGCTTACTCTTGCTCTTACTCATGATGGTTTATGGGGTTTTGTTATTGATGGCACCTAACTCTCCTCCAACCATGGGTGGGAAATTCCGCAGAGGACTGGCTTGATACCACGCCACCAGCAGGAAACTTTGCCCTTTGCTCTCAGTGAACCAACTAGAACTAATTTTAGATTATGACCACATATTTTTAACCTGTTTTGGTCATGTGCAGTCGATAAAGCTGTGTTTCTGCTTGCCCCTGCGTGGGTTTTATCAATTGAAGGTGATGTTCAAACAAAAAAATACCCGAAAGTTTGTTGGCATGGGCAATGATGCAAGCTTTTGGGCTGATCTGCTAGTGGACAAATATAGAATACAGATATTTTATTGTCTATGAATAACATAGAAATTTGCCTTACGACTGCATAAAAGATAACACACAGTATAATACATAATACATAACATATGCACAAGATAAGATCATAGATACAATGCAAATACCAGCAAAACAGCCTCATAGAGTCATACGCTACCTCCAAACATAGCATGTTGAATATGACACAAAAGCAGAATAAACATCAATATCAGTTGCAATCACATGAGAAGACATGTACACTCAGACTCACAGTAAAGCTAAAATGACAGCAATGATGAATTTTGGGGGGGATTTTGCCTTGAGGAAGTTGCTGAATCAGAGCGAAGATGAATGTTAAAAAACAAAGAAACAGCTACTGTGGCTACTGTTGATTCAGGTTCATATTCAGAAGACGAAGTTGTTGCTAGTGACCCTTGCGACAGTGCTTATGACTATCAGAGGTTAAAAGATTTTGCACCAGCAAACAGGATCAACAGGGCCTCAGGACATTCAAATAATGCAATGAGTCAGAGATTTTGTTGCAGTTTTTGACGATGATGGTATTCATTTGCTGGTTGAAGAAGTGAATGCATGCTGTGAACAGTCAGGTGGGAGCATTGACAATCTGCAGCTGTCTTTGAATTTCTGAAAATGAAAAAAGGCCAATGATCAAGAAATGAAGGCTTTTTTAGCTGTTATCCTCTATGTTGGTCTAGTTGGACTTTGCAGTTGTGCATTGGAGCACTGATTCACTGATCAACCTAAAATGCTTTAGAAACTTGTCTTCAAACTGTTTCACAAACATGTGGACATTTTTCAGTATTGCAAACAATCTTAGTGCTGATGCTCAAACAGACTGGACTCACAAAATCAAATAGATCGCTCAACTTCTGCTAGCTAGGTGGCAAAAACACTATTATCCAGGCAAAGAAATGTCAGTTAATGAAACTTTGGTCCCCTTCAAAGGATGCATAAAATTCCTTCAGTACATACCATCTAGAACACACGAATGGGGTATAAAAATCTGGACACTGGCTGATGCCAAGACATCTTATGCATGGAACTGGGAGTGTGTCATGTGTTAAAACCTTTTGATTTTTTGTCTCTTACAGTCTTAGCTTGTTATATGTGCAGTCTTTTTGGGTCAAATTGTGTATGTGTGTGTTGGGTGGGAGGTGAGTGTGTGTGTTGGGGGGTGAGAGAGATAGAAGGGGGCAATGTGGATGTGGGTGTGGGTGTGAGTGTAAAGGGATGGGATGAAAAAGTGATAATTGTGCCTATTAATGTGTTATATGTCAGTTGTATTATGTGTGTGACACTTTATTTTTAGAATGCATTCCCATAAGTAATAACTAATTTTTTAAAAAGAAGTAATATATGCTCTATTTAAATAATACTTGTGGTTTTAATCTTGCCTGTTACCACCCACTCTTGAACTGTGAATGTTTTATACCTGTAGATTTTTTTGTTTGTTTGTAATTCATGTGTGGCACCCACATTTTCCTTTGGATGGAATAAAGAAGTACTTGACTATTTCACCTTAGGCAAGTCGTTTCCAGAGACTTTTTATGTTTCTTGCATTTCAGCTACAAAAACCAGCCAGCCAGCCAACACTTCAGCCCAAAGTAATCAGAAGGATCCAGCATGGTCAGTGACTCCTGGCCTACTGAGAGAGCACACACAGCATGGCCATGATGGACCATTGCCAGCTGCAACCTTCAGCAGTTCCCAGGCTGCTGGTGTCATTCGGGCTGGATGCAGCCACTGGTTGGACAGTGGTCCTGCCATAACATCCAGCACCAACACTGTGGGAGTTTCATCTGTCAAGCAAGTTTGCACAGGTGTCAGTAGCCACAACAGGCAGGTCATCACCTCCTCCACTTCTTCTGCAATCAGCCAGAATGATGATAGAATTGTGGGTGAAAAAAAGAACAGTGGTGACACATCCTACCCAGACAATGAACTACGTATTATGCTTTCAACTTGTGGCTCAGGCAGCAAGGACCAACCTTCACTGCACAGCTCTGAGGAAACTTGTATGCTACAGACAGCCTCAGGCATGTAATATATTATGAACAAAGTCTGAACATAAAATACTGCACAACTTTTGTAAACACATCAACAACAAAAATTGAGATATTGGCATGCTGTCAAAAGATTTAGCTACGGAACTGCTATATAAGCCAGAACCCAACAGCAAAATTTGAACAGTTAAGCATCTCTTAGACTGTCTGTCTCTCTCTCTCTCCACCCATTACTTAGTGGTAGCAAACAAATGAGCGCAAAGGCAGTTTGAGCATTACAATTCAGCCATTTTTGGAGCTGTTCTTTCTGCTCCTGATAATAATAACGGAAATTTGTATGGTATGCCTGCCCCCTCTAACACTACCACCACTCAAGCCACACACAGGACAAACAAATGCACTCACTCTAACAGAAATAGCTTTCCTTTTTCTTATTTCTTTTCCTCTAATAATTAATTTAAATATAATAGCAAAAATTTAACCTAGAGAAAAGATGGACAATAGAGCCTAAATAATGTGACACCACAAAAGAATGCTGAGCCTGAGCCTTGGCCGATATGGCCCGCTTTATATTCTGTCGTTGCATTTCTGTAATTATTTCTTGATCATATTTTCCCTGCTGCGGCAACCAGCCCAGCCCACCTATCAATGAGTCCGGTCAGATTTCAAGTGACCGTTGTCTGGCTGTACATGGCCATTTCAGAAATTAAGCCCCCCCAAATTAGCAAGGACAGTCAGAAACCAAATGGTATCAACGAGCCCATCATGACAGTTGAAGAGGGCACAACACTTGTGTTACACCCCCCACCCCTGCCTCAAAGTGCTGAACAAACATAACAGGCATAATGTGCATTGAGATGGAGAATGTTATCCATAACTGAATAAAACTATCACATAATGTGCACATCAACAAGGGTTCAAGCATAAATAGGTGCATGCGCGCGCACACACACACACACACACACACACACACACACACACACACACACACACACACACACACACACACACACACACACACACACACACACACTGTGCAGATTGATAGGGGTAAAGGACAGTGTTGACTAACTAAAATATTTAGAGAAGAGAAGTGTTTCGAGTTTGCTTTGAAGGGAGAGAGAGTGGCAGTGTGCCTGATATTTTGGGGGAGCTTGTTCCAGATGTGGGGACTGTAGTGTGAGAAAGTGCAAAAGCCATGGGTTTTGCAGTTAAAGCATTGGAGGTTATCTATAAATAATTTTGTGAAAAATGACAGATGCAGCAACAGAAGAATTACTGCAGTGATATTCTTGCATTAATCTTATTAAGGGTGCAGTGAATGTGATCTAGAGCAGAGAACAGTGCTATATAAAAAATGATCAATAAAGAAATTTGATTTTCCAATATGTTTTACTTTTAGTATGTTCAGTTTGCTGTCTTTGCAAAATGCTGGTGATGTGTACTAAATTAAGTGTGCTTTTTTTCTATCAGTCATCAGTAGTCATCATCATATCAGTCACACAGCAATATGTGAAGTGTTGGCTCAAGAGATTCCCAGCAAGTTCCGGGTGCTGGCTCATCTGGTGGATTTTCATCCCAACACTTCAGACCCCGCAGAATTCCTACAACAGCTGTGCCCCAAGTGCTCTTTTCTGTTAGTACTGTCCATAACGCTCTTTGTCTAAGATAATAAAGTAATCTTGAATGTCAGTATGTGCTCAAGTGTCTGTGTTTTGTGCAAACGCTTATTTTAAGAATCATTCCTTGTAATTATAAGGAGTAGAGTGCTGGTATGGCTCTCTTGGAAACACAGCTGGAAATTTTAAGATCAATGTCTGTTTCTTTGGCTGCCTTCAGGAGAAAGGTTGTGGGTGATGTGGCCACTCCCGACAGTGAAATGGAAAGAGAAACTTCCCTGCTGCAGCACACCACCAAATCTCTGACATCTGTCACAAGGTTTGATTTTTGAATGACTGCCTCCGTTTAGTAGTCTGACACTTTTTCAGATTTGTGCATGTCTGTATGAAGTGATGTCTGACACTTTTTCAGATCTGTGCATGTGTGTATGAAGTGATGTCTGACACTTTTTCAGATCTGTGCATGTGTGTATGAAGTGATGTCTGACACTTTTTCAGATCTGTGCATGTGTGTATGAAGTGATGTCTGACACTTTTTCAGATCTGTGCATGTTTGTATGAAGTGATGGAAGTATGTGATCAACGCTAGTTAACTGTCACTGCAGAAGTGTAATGTAAAAGAGTATTTGTAAGGCGCTCACACCTAACATAAGCCCAAAATGCACAGTACAAAAACGATAAGGTCAACAAAATATAAACGCAACCTAGAGCACAATGAACCCTACTAATTACATAAACACACTGCAACACTTCATTCAACAACTGTCATGTCACTCCCAACACACACAGGAAACTAGTGGCACACAACTGCACACACACACACTGACACAGGCAAGGCATTCAGAGGATGCTGTAGAAGAAGAGCATCAGAGAGAGTAGTGGAGCTTGTTCCAGAGTAATGGTGTTTGATAGAAGATGGTATGTCGACCAGAAGATGAGGTGAGCAAATGGAAGACAAAGGAGTTGAGTAGTGTGCAGCTCCCTACCATTGCTTTTGGTCACATTGCATGTGAAATCTGCATTTTCAACACCTTTTATTTTTTTAATGCTATTCACATGTCAGTCCTGCAAGCAGTGTGGTGGATTTCCACACCAAGAGAAGAAAACGAATAAATGGACCAGCCTGATGATTACTGGAATAAATGTTTGTAAAGGTGCCAGAATTTGTGGGAAGTAAGTTTTAGAACCATGATTTTTTTTTTTTTTATATCGTGTTTGTGTGTGTGATTTTGAAAAAATGCTCTCCAAATTTGATCTTTAAGAGTTAACAGTTGGTTACAGATGTACCGATAAAGGGCCCACAATCTTTAAATGTTAACAGATGACTCAAAATGCCTACCTTTCTGAGTACAACGCAGAACAGCAACTGTGTTTCTATGTTTTTTCTTTACTGGATCAGTTCATACTCTATGTTGGTAGTTATCTGGTACTTATACTGGTTTGGTGGGAAGGTAAAACTAGTACAGCTGATGTGTACTGTCAGTTGTTAGTACAGCTGATGTGCAGTGTACTGTGTGTCTTACTGTTTTGCAGCAAGCTAGCTGGACTGTTTGGGGGCCAGTTTGCCAGCTGGAGTCCGTGGAGACTTGGATCGACATGCCACATGGACCTGTGCCCTCAGTGCAGTACAGGCAAGTGGAGGCTTCACTACAGGCTCCACCTTCTCACTTTAGTAACTCTTGTATATATGGGTTGTGTTGCATCGATATGATGGCATGCATACATCCCCAGGTCCCCCACCCCCACTCCCATCCCCTTCGTTTCCTTCTTGCCCTCTCTTCGTCTTCTTTTTTCTTTCCCATACTGATCTGAATCAAAGAGCTAATGCACAGAAGTTGTGTTTTGTTGCAGTAGTTGCTATTTATTGTAGAAACCAGGTGATTGAATAGGTGGTGTAACAGTGATAATGGAAGTTTTTGTTTTCTGTTTGTGTGTGCGGGGGGGGGGGGGGGGGGGGGGGGCAGCTTAGCTCATGCCCATTTTTTTGCATTTGTGTTTTTGTGTACGAGTTTTTTCTCTTTCATAAGCATCACACATGAAGGATTTTTGTGTGTGTAAAAATACACATTTATATATGCTTTCGTCGAGTATTGAAAGGCACGTAATATTGTGCATTAAGAAGTGTGCAGCCAGGCTAGAGTGCGCATGAGCATGCATGTGGGTATGACAGAGTGTGTTTCTTGAGCTTCTGTTTCTAAGGGTATGCCCCCCTTTTTTTTTTATCCCTTGCTGTGTGACTTTGACTGCAAATGGTGTTGTTTGTATCATGTATTTCAGGCAGTCTGAGTATCCTTTTTTTTCTTTCTCCAACTTGTATATGTGCGTTTTCATTTAGTGTAGTAAATGCAGGTGTATAGAACATGTGTATTAAGCTGCATTTTATGTGTTTTACCAGCAAAGCATATGTCTAAAATGGTGTCAGATGAAATGTACAAGACAACTGAGTTCTTTTTCTTTTTTGCGTGGGGGGGAGGGAGGTATCTAGTGATGATGACATCCACAGAACCTATATTGTGCTTGTGTCCCAAACGTCATTGTGACAGTAGTGGATATGAGGATGTGTGGAAGTTGTAAAATAGCACTATTGCAAATTCACATGTGAATCTTTGATGCAATGAACAAAATCTGTTTTATAACATTAGGTGTTGTACTTTGAACTGTATTTGATACATAGTATCTTGTACTTGCTGCAGATACAGTTAACAGTGGTGTTATGTGGTCTCACCAACGTCTCTTCAGGCAAGCCATGCTTCATTGTTCTGAACCCTCTGCAATCAACCTGTCTGTTCTGCAGGCAGACTGGCCAACAGTTATAGTAATCAAGGTGGGAGGTTATCAAATGGTGACAAGTCTTGCAGAATCAATACATGTCCAAATGCCTGACTTGCCAGAACAAAATTCATCAGGCGGTGCATTTTGTGAGAGCTGTGTGTCATCAGCTTACTTTTGAAAATCACACCCATGATCAGAAATTGTATCTGACAGAGAGGATGGGAACAAAACCGAACTGTGGGATACTCCAAACACAAGTGGGCTTGGAGCAGACACAGTGCCATCAACAAAACCAAACTGTGGGATACTCCATACACAAGTGGGCTTGGAGCAGACACAGTGCCATCAACAAAACCAAACTGTGGGATACTCCAAACGCAAGGGGGCTTGGAGCAGACACAGTGCCATCAACAGCAACAGACTGACTGTAGTTATGGACATGGGATGCAAACTACTCTAGCAACACTCGAAACTGTGAAAGTCACCAGAAGGATGGAATGATCAAGTGTGCTGAATGCTGTGCTGAGGTCCAATATGGCAGTCAAAGTGATGCCGTCACTAATAGGCAGTCAAGAACACTCAGCACAGCAAGTCTCTATGTTATGATCCTTCCTGTAGGCAGACTGACACATTTCCAAGAGACACCTGCTTGGACTGCTTAAGGACTGTACCTGTGGAAAGAGAGGTATTGACAATAGCAGTTACCAACAGCACCAGCTCATCAAGACATTGTTTTAAGAGGGAAGTTGGGATAGGGTTCAACATGCAGCTCTTTGTTGGTGACTGAACAGTCAGCTCACAGGTCTCCTTCTCTGTAACTGAATCAAAATGACAGTACATGGGGCCATCATACTCAGCAAATGTGGGTGGTTCACATGTACAAGAGTCTATATCATCACATAGAGGTCTTATGTTGCTGGAAAAGAAGTCACAGAAATGCTGTGGCAGTTCTGAATGAGAGACATGAGATGGAAGGGGTGTGGTTTGTGATTTGCTTAACAGTTCATTAGACACAGAAAAACCTGCCTGCCTGCCTGCACAAACAGACATGGTAAATTCTGTAGTCAGTTCTGTCATAATACAGCTGTCTCTTAGCCACCTGGACACATGACCATGCAGCAGCCCTCTCCTTAACAAAGATATCTCTGTGCACTTTGAGGTCTTTCTCTATCACTGTTGGGCTTGGTCTCCTCTGTTGTCGTGCCTCCCTGACCTCAGACATCCATCCGGAGGGGGACTGACGCACCCAGTGTGCTCTTTATGAAAGGAGTACGACTTTCTATCTCTCCATTTTTTTCCCCGGTCAGATTTACTCTGTTTAAGGTCTTCCAGATCTAAATATAACACCTCAACAATTAACTACTAGCTTGTTTTTTTCTACACTTCAACCTGAAATCAATAATTAGTTCTTCATGGAAAATTGCATCCATTTATTGGATCCAAGCAATAGTGATTACCATCGAGGCTTATATCTCCTTGTCCATGCTGAGCTGCACCGAAGCCTGAATAGGCTCTTTATGAAGGGAATATGACTTTCTATTTCCAAGAGTGATGCATTATTTTGTTACCCTTCTATCATGTTGTTTTCAGACAGCAAGACAGTGTCATTAGAGTTGATCTACATGCTGCGACTGGTACTACAGGATTCTAGTGGTGACTTTCTGGTGGCTAACCTCTGGCGTGATCATGCAGTGAGTTATTTACAGGTTTTCCTTACCTTGTTTCAGTCAGCATCTTTGTCCTTGCACCCAATTTATTATCTCCCACACCACTTTTCTTTGTTGTTTTTTCATTGCTTTTGTATAGCGCTGTTCTCTACTTTTGAGCAGACTGACTGTGCTCATGTTGCATGTGATTCTGAATGTGTGACTAGCTTTTTTATAACGTGTTTTTGAATATCCACTGAAGTCGTGTACTTACACTTAACAGCACTGTTTGATTGAAACTGCTGCCATCTCGGCACACTCTGCACAACATAAAACCTTAACAAGAACAGCAGACTAGGAGTGATAACTTTTACTACTTACATCATATCATTTTACACTCTTTCTTGAGTTTTGAAATATGTCAGTATAAGTGAAACTGGTCTGAATGTGTTAGCTCCTATTGTATTACCGCTATACTATGTCATAGTGTTTCAAAGATCTCTACCGAAGAGCGTCCAAGAAAATGTCACTAGAAAATGACTGTCTGCCTAGGTAGAGAATGTACATCAATTATCTCCTCTAGACAAATACTAAATGTGCATGATAAAGTCCACAAATAGACACATATCTCAGTCGTACTTAAAGTTTAAAGTCAGCTGGGTGAGAGTGTCAGAAAAACTTTGGTTTCTGACTAGATATGAAACGTGACCTTGAAGACTTTTTATTAGGGTCACTGAAGCTTGTATGTAAAGCTCAATGGAAGTTACTGAACAGAGGCAAGGTTGTATGTGTTGAACTTTTAGTGTTGGCCAAAGAGACGAACCACCAAAGAAAGAGATAGCATGTCACACAAACACAGCATAGACATCACACAAACACAGCAAAGACATCACACAAACACAGTAAAGATGTCACACATACACAGCAAAGACATCACGCAAACATAACTAAATCATCACACAAACACAGCAAAGATGTCACATGAACACAGCAAAGATGTCACATGAACACAGCAAATATGTCACGTGAGCACAGCAAAGATGTCACGTGAGCACAGCAAAAATGTCACATGAATACCACAAAGATGTCACATGAACACATCAAAGATGTCATGCGAAATATAACTAAGACATCACACAAACACAGCAAAGATGTGACATGAACACAGCAAAGATATGACATGAACACAGCAAAGATGTGACATGAACACAGCAAAGATGTGACATGAACACAGCAAAGATGTGACATGAACACAGCAAAGATGTGACATGAACACAGCAAAGATGTGACATGAACACAGCAAAGATGTGACATGAACACAGCAAAGATGCCACGTGAACATGGGAGCAACAATGGACATGGGATCAGGAGTTAATCTCATCAGTTTACTAAGTGATAGCAACAATGGACTTGGGATCAGGAGTTAATCACATCAGTTTAATAAGTGACAGCAACAATGGACTTGGGATCAGGAGTTAATCTCCTCGGTTACTATCTCCCTGTTCTCCTAAGTATCAGAAGGGTATGCTGCTATTTGTTTTTTTGTTTTTGTTTGTTTCGTTTTTCATGATAATAATAATAGCGGTCATTTCTATAGTGCCATGTTTCACCAACAAGGATGAGCACATCGTGTTTTACAAGATCTACAAAAAATTTATACATTCAAATCTCAAAAATGGTAAGTGTCTAGTGATAATATTGTACAAATTCTGCACACACACACACACACACACACACACACACACACACACACACACACACACACACACACACACACACACACAGGTGAAGAGAAGGAAGGTAATGGGGGTGGGGGGGCAAGTAAGAAGACATAATTTTATTGGGGTATTGTTTGTAGAGGTGAGTTTGTAATGCAGTTTTGAAGGCATGGGAGGACTGGGTGTGATGGATTGAATTCCATCGCTTTGGAGCACAGTAGGTGAAACACCGTTGGCCCCAAAAATGTGTTCTAACATAGGGAGGATATGAAGTGTCTCTGTGTATGCAGAAGAACAAAGCTGCCTGAAAGGGTTGTACACAGTGAGAAGGTCAGAGAAATAGGCAATTGTGGCAGATAGTTCACAGAAGGCAATTTTTTCCAGAGCACAGGCTGCATACTTCCCTGAACACGGAAAATGGAAAGAAGGGACAACATTCAGGTCACAGGTCATGCAGTAGTAGTCAGAAGTCAAGGCCTGGGAAACAGATGTCGACTGAAGGATGCTGCCCTCCTCAGATCTATACATGACCCAGTCAAGGATGTGACCTTAGACCTTGCACACAAAAATAGGTCTGAAAATGCTACAGGAATGCCTAAACATCCCATGGCAGGTTAGAAATGGTTCTCCTGTCAGCATTGCACCACATCTGTAGGGGTTCAGAGGTAGCAATGCTCAAGTAAATATTCAGCACTGGAAGAGGATAAGAATTAAGATTGTTTTACCATACTGATGTTAAATAAAGCCACCATCACAACGCATGTTATTCTGTTCTTGCCAGCACACTGTACAAATCAAATTCTCTGGTTAGGAATTTTAGTATGTTTCTGAACCTGGCTGAACCTGGACCATTTTGTCTTTGTACTCTTTTACAGGTTACGTTCTTTCGAGGAGTCAAACCAGAGACAGTGCTGAAAGACAAGGGGCTATTTCAGGATTTGGTGCAGACTCTGCGCAGTCTGTGTGTGCGCCAGCAGAGCCTGGAGCCTTCTGCCCCCAAGCTGGACTGCTGTCTCTTCTCTTACAGGACTTCAGCTGGAGTCAACTTTCACATCTTTGACACGGTGCTGGTGTGAAGCAGCAGCAGGCAGTCAAATTGTGTCAAAATGAAGACACTAGAATGTTGGTTTGGTTCCCCCAGGCTCCCCATTTAAAAAAAAAGGTTTATCTCAGAATATACAGTAGCAGGCAAACTTACTTTTTTGACATAAAACTGTATTTGGGTGGCATTTGTCATGTGCATGTTTCAAAGTATTGCTTGGAGAGCATTTTCTCATGGTTTGTGTGTGTTGTGTCATCTGCTGGGAAGTTCTCTTTGCTCTTTGAGGCCATGTTTGAAGTAGAATCTGAACAGCAATTTGTGGTATCTATTTACAGAAGGTCAAGGTTAGGAGGTAGGATGCTGTAAGCGTGTGAACCGCCTGAGGTCAGCGCGGCAGGTGTACTGTTGCTATTGCCTCACAAACTTTCACTTCCAGTTCAACTGGCAATCTATCCATAAAATGGCCTCATATTGAGGAGTATAGGACTATTTGGAGTTTAGAGTGTCCCACCAGCTTTTCACATTTCTGACTGCCTAGACTAATCCGGCTAACATTTACTGATACCCACTCCCATTTATTGGCACAGCCATGGTTGTCGAACATTTTGCCACAGTTTACAACTCAGGCAACCATCATGGTGAATCTTTCACTTTCAAAACTTCTGGAACATTCGTGTGTTTTCTTAGCCTAAAAATGGCACAGAAACAGGTAGGAATGTCTGCGTTCAAGCCTAATGCCTGCCCATGAAAGTAACAGCCAGCAACTGTGTTCACAATTAAGCGACGAAGTCAGGCAATAGCTGCATGTGCATGCGCTCGGTATGTTTTGCCGGCAGAACTAAAACCGGTGCTTTGTTTCTTTTTTTTTACCCCCAGTTTATTTTCCCCGTGGACATTAAGTACCAATATTGCTGTAATTACATGTAGCTTAGACAAGGGGAGAGAGGATAAGGTTAATTTAAACTGCAGTGAGAATGACCAGCAGTGGCATCGGAGGGGGGGGGGGGGGGTGCATGCAGAAGCATGGTGGGCATCAAGAGGAGTTCAAGTGATGAGAGGAATGTAAGGGAGGGGGACAGGGGAGGGAGAGGAGTAAGGAGGGAGGAATGAAGGCTGAAAGTGGAGTCCATGAGAAAGCAGAGGCCAGTTGCATTGCAGCACAGCAGCAAATAGATGATTTCCAGAAATAACAGGGGAGATAATCCGGGAGAGTGAAGACCCCCTGGGTAGGACATCATTTTTAGACAGGACTTGATCTATATACTGGCATATATACATCCATGATATCAGAATGGAGGCAGCAGTCGAAAAGCGCTGGTCTGTGACAGTATCAGACCTTCAGGCATGGACCTATATACTGGACTGCACACTATGCACGAGAAACACTTCTTTTTTTCATGTACTACAGTCTTTTTGGTGGGGACACATGCATTGTGTCCGTTTGGAATGGCGGACTGACTAAATTGACTGCCTGCAAGCATTCATTATTTACACCATGTTCTTGATTAAGAAGAAGAAATGTAAAAAGTCATTGGTAGCCTCTGCTACATCATCTGTAGCCTTTCATTGGTGTTGTTTGAGATTATTAAGTTAATATTTTGTTACTTGTTGTATGAGTGGACGAGCGGAGACTCTGTGTGTGTGTGTCTATTGTTCGATAGGCAATAACGGTAATTTAAACTATGATAATTAAGGTTTTGTTTGCTGAAATGTATGTTAACGTAGTTTTTGTGATGTTTGTACAGCGCAGTGAGTTTAACTCTGGTCAAAGAATAGCGCTTTATAAGAATTATTTATTATTATGGCTTAGGCCCTACCACTGAGAAGCAGATCACTGTGGACAGAAGATTGAATACAGAACCAGGAATAGCAAAGCCAGTTGCGCTGTTCCATCACTCGCGTTGGATTGTGGATAGCAGCTGACAATCTTCTCCAGACATTTCACCAAAATATTGCTTCAAATATAGTAAGTTTTGAGGCGTTGATAATTTCTCATATAAACTGATAATACAGCTCTGTGTTGTGTGTCAGCGTGAAGCGATATGTCCATCAAGACATTTGCCATCAGGAGCTGGGGTAGTGTAGAAAACAAAAAGACTACACCCTGTTTACATGCACTTAGCAGCTTTTCAGACTGGTAATTAATACAATGTTCACTGAATTTGTTCAGATTTAGAGATGGTAAACTGCTAGAGAATAATGACTTGAAATTCAGAAATCACCCTGAAATAGATCTAAGCCAGAACAGATCAAAGTGTGCAACTAACTTGTATCTCCTGTAAGTAAGCAGAATCATCTGCCCAAAAAATCTGCATAAGCAGACCAAAACAAACATAATAACAGTATATAATGCAGAATTTATTGGAGATGAGTGTAAGAAGTCATGAGGCCTGACTGAAAAGTGAGTTTTATCACACTGATATTAGATCTAGATCTGGTTTCTGAGTAACACTGTGCAGGCTTCTTTAGTGCTGATGTTGGCAAAACAATTGATAGTGTACTGACAACTCACCTTTTCCAGACTGCTGTAATAAATCTCACTTTTGTTGCAAATTTTGGCTTCATGCACTAGATATGAAGCCATTTGATTGATTTGAATGATATTTGTGACCCAAAATGGCATTTAAAATGTCCCAGGAATTTCCAACTACCTCCTTGGATATTGCTGAAGAGTTTCATATTTTGCACAGTATTCCATCCTCAAAGCAAAAACATATAACTGGCTCCCTAACATACACACACGTACACGCACACGCGTGCAACAGCAACAACTACAAACAAAAAGTAACTGGGCACGTTACATCACTTGCTAATGGTCATTTCACTGGCTCAGATGCCCCTTACATGTGTGAAATTCTGACCGCTTCAAGTAATAAAAGGAGATAATTTTGCTGACTGGCTGTGGGGATGCCCACAGGCTTTGATCCAACAAAGGCATGTTTCAAGTGTTCACGTTGGTTTGGCAAACGGCACAAAACACTTTCACAAAACTGGGGGAATCTACTATCAGAACTGCATGTACCCCACAAACAGTGCTTGACCAGCATTTCTAATGCCTTTTCTGATTCTTTTACCAGTATCTGGCCCTCTTTCCTGCGGTTTCACTGGATCCCCAACAAAAGCGTGCCAACTCTGTGCTACACCCACAGGCACTTACTGACTGCAGTCCCCTGGATTTTCAAAGCTCCTCTATCGACAGGCTAAGGGCTGAAATCAAAATCTTGTGTTCCCACCACCACCCACCACCCCCCCCAACCAGATGTCTGCTGCCTGTGTAGAAGTGAAACTGGTGTTGCCTGATACTCCAGAGCATGCTGATAATTAGCAAACTATGTATGTTCAGCATACATCATGTATACATGTGTTTGAATTAATCCTTCTAGCAAGCAGGAGAAAAAAAAGTGGTTAATGTATTAAGTGTTAAAATATTTCTGTGTGTCTTATATGTGGACCTGTTGGGCAAAATACACCAAAATGTTCTGTATTAAAGTTGATAAACATTGTTCTGTTTTGTGAAGGATTAAATGCCCTTATTGTTAGCCCAAACTCACTCGTGTACATTCGTGTTAGTTCCTTGGATGCAGAATGTGTACATGTGTGTGAGAGAGAGAGAGAGAGAGCGGCAGGGAAAGGGGAGGGGCTAGTGGCATTATGAAAGCAGATGGGGGGGAAACAAGGGGTTGCAAGACTGTTTGTGGATGCAGGGGAGGGGGAGGGATAAAGTGATATATGTAACACATTATTAAACTAGGTTGTGTAATGTTTCATGTATGGTGCTTTGAGCCTCACACATGTATAGTCATAGAGGGATTCAATGCATTGGGGATGCCAAGAATGAGATTCTTGACTTATTTAATGTTACTACCTTAATGAGTTAACTGAGATAATGAGTTAATCAAATGTTTGCAATTAAATATATGTCTACCAACTTCCCACCGTTTCTAACGTATGTGTAACCATCAACAGTCTCCGTAAATTGAAAGTGATAGTGGACAAGTGACAGCTCAGTCAACAGTGGTAACAAAAATGTTCTGTCTCTACAATCCATGAATTATCCATTTTGCATGCTGAGAAATATGCTACGAGTCAGAACGTTGTGAAAAAATTGGCTAACCCAAACCGTGTCAACTGTTTGTTTCATGTGATCAGCCAATCAGATATGTGAAGCTTCTTACTGAGCAGAGTTTATATGCTCGGAGTAAAGAGGACTGTGAAGGTGAACAGAGAAAAAGAGAGGTGTTTTTAGTTTTGGCTGTAGTGCGAAAGCGTTTTGTAGTTAGTCTAGTGAGACCAGTTGGCACAGCCTGAGGGGACTGTCGACACTCCTTAGTTATTTGTTTTTCTCAAAGTAAGTTCAGGAATGAAGCAACTGGACCTGGGGCTGCAGAGACTGCTACATCCTCCATGGGCTCTGGAGTCAGTGAGTCACATGGGAGGTGAAGTATCAAGTTCCGTCTTCATCACTCTGGGGTAGTTGTCAGCTGAAGGAGAGCTGCCACTTTGCTCCACCCCAGAGTGCGTCTGTCTTCATCTTCATATGTCTCCATCTTCATCTGCCTACATGTTTGTCTACCTACATCATCATCTATTTCCATCTGTGTCCGTCTCTGTGGTAGTGCCACAGTGGTATTTCACGCAGTATGAATGTTGTTGTGTTGTGATGTTTTCCCCATAACTAACCTCTAAGAGTTTTTGGCATGTGTTTCCACATATCAAGTTTAAGCATTTGTATTGATGTCTTATCAGTTCAGTGGTAGTACTGAACAGTTTAAGAAAGAAATATATTGAATTACATAATTATTTGGTATCATGTTGTGTTGAAATATATATGTAGTTGCATTAGAGGAAACAGTGACAGATATATGAGTAAGCATATTAAAGTGGAGAATGAATGTGTGAATAAAATATACTGTGTATATTTACACGCTTTTGTTTGTATATATAGAAAGAAAGGAGTCTGAATGAGGGTAAAGCTTGTATTGTGACAGGGGATCATCCTGGGGTGATCCTGTGCAAATGACACAATGCTAAAATCCAAGTACTAACTCACTCTCATGAAGGATTTGTCACAGCAGGCTCTCTTTACTTCAGGCATGAGAACTGTTTACAAAAATGCAAACTTCTGCTGCAGTGAAACTGACTTTGCTGCTTTTGGAAGGCAGGCATTAGCACTGAATGTAGTCACTCTAACATGCTTCTGCACCATGTTTTGACAAAGAAAAAAGCAAATGTTTTAAAAGATTTACCATGTCACTTGTCAAAAACAGCGGCTGTGCGTATGTGTGTGTATGTGGGGGAGAGTGAGCTATGTAGTGCATCATTAAATTAGTTTGTGTGTGTATAATGCTCTACGCCTCACACATGCATCGCAGAGGGATTCAGCACAACAAAAATGCATTCTTTCATTAAGTGTTTGTGAGGTGAAGAAAGAAAGCATCGGTGTGCAGTCTCATGTCGATTATCTTTATTTCCATAAAAATCTTTATTTCCATAAAAAATAACTTCATGATGGCTTCTGATTTCATAGATTTTGATCTTTTTGGGAGAATTATTGTGGGGGGCAGGGGGAATTTTGAAACAATTCCCATGCCATGTACTTGATGTCACACACAAAAAAAGGATTCTACTGAGTCATTCTACTGAGTCATTCTACTGATGCATATGATTCATTTATTAGACTTTTCTTACAGCATGTTCCAATAAATTAATTTTTTTCAGCCAGTCTGAATAGGAATCTGAACAGGAATAAAACAGTGTGCTGCATACCTTCTAAAATGCATCACACATTATCCCCACATGTTGGCAATACTAGTGTTATGTATAATACAGAATTGTTTCCATGAAAAGATGAAAATATACACACCTGTTACAAAACAATTCAGCAGAAAAGTAAACCCTCTTAACTGAGGTTGTTTCAAAATAGCACTACCGGATGTCCATGACAATTTTACAGTTCATGTATGCACATACAGTCACATCAGTCTTGCTAAACCAACATAATATTATTACCCAAAGGAAAGCTCATTCCCCCCCTGTTTAAAAAAAAAGAAGGTTTTCTACACATTTAAATTTAATTCTTAATCAGGAACAAATTTAAACTCACTTGATCAGGCAAGTTAGTGTGGAATGTTACTGTATATTTGGTTTTCAGTTATATAATTTATCCAGTTTGAAATCAACAAACAAGAGGGTTAATTAGCACTCAAAAGACGTCACGCAAACAACAAATTAAGTCACCTTTGGTAACTCTCACCTGGCATGCAAGTAAATACAAGGTACACAGACTTTGCCTTAGGTAGGATGTACCTCTGTTGGAGTTTATGTACCTTGTATTTATTTACTCACATGCCTTGTAAATGGTCACATACCAGTAAATACAAGGTACATATATCCTTATACACCTTGTAAAGAATTTACTGGTGAGAGTTACCGCAGGCAACTTGGGTCTTTGTTGTTTTTGTGTGATGTCTTTTGAGAACTAATTAACTCCCTTCCTGTCAATTCTGCACAGGCACTTTGGGCCTTGTTCCGTTTCAGAAATCTGAAACTTTGAAAACCCAGTTATAGCCCACCCCCAAACAAACAAAAATTCACACAAACTTACATTAAAACAAGGTAGAACTTTTTTTTTTAAATCTAAAATGTGTGTGTAGTGACAAATGAATGATAAACCACAACCTGCATACTCTAAAATAACAGTTATCATACAGATAGTTGCATATTCAAGTCAAACCACACAAAAGAACACTGACCATGTTTCAGAATATAAGCACTCAACTTTGTTTCATATATTTTTGGTTGAGCATGTTGCACTCCACTGAGCACCTTGAACATCAAGTTTGCCAACATAATAGAATGAAACATAGCACAAAACATACACTGGCACAAAATGACATACAAACACACACTATACAGTATCAAAATAAATGGAATTGATTAAGAAGGGCTAAAAAGAAAAGGCACAATCAAAGTTAAGGACAAAATTATGTTGCACACAGTACCATGTGCATTCAATAGACACAAATCTTGCACATGCTAAGTATCTGGAACTGATCCGACTTGCAAAACTTATGAATATTCTGAACATAATGCTGGGTCTGATTATGCATTTTTGTGCAATAGTATGCATGATTAGGGTACATGTGACAAGTACTGTGCTAATGTGTCTGCTGGTGTTGCATACAGGTCAGCCTGCAGTGCAGTGAAAAGAGACCAATTCTTGATATTTCACACCCAGTTATCCATGAAATGGTCGCATCAAAGTCAAAACATCACTTTACATGTAGTCTGAATAACTGTCCATGTCCCACAAAATATGAGGCTGCTTGGCAGAAGGAACATAATTCTGCATCTGCAAATTATGACTGCAGGGGTACAAATGAATAGTTGTGTTCAAAACAAGCAAGGTAAAATGGTTTATCTAAAATATGGCCTGAAACTCTGAGTGTAGATAGGTGCGTATTTTTTCAGGGAGCTAACCAACAAAATAATGAAAGGGCTAGCACTAGTTGGTTGTGTAAAGGGGGGGGGGGGGGGGGGGGGACCAATAGTTTTGAAGTGACAGCAACAACAAATTAATCTACCTTTTGAGGATAGAGAGCTTCAGCATCTAACTTAAATAACTTGTGTAATGCTCCTGGCATGGTAGGCATGCAGAAAAAATGTGTCAGGTACTTTCTCACTAATTGGGCTTTGCGAGCAGTGAAGCTGGCTGACTGAGCTAGCATTTATCATTTTCATGGATTTCTGATGTAGTATATCTGATCACAAAACAAGAAAACTGGTAACATTTTGATTGATTGTCCACTCTCTTGAGCAGACTCACTGCGCTCGCATGTGATTCTACATGAGTGACTAGCTTTTTATAGCGTGTTGTTTTGAACATCCACCAAAGCGGTGTACTTAAGTGCTGGCATGGCTGGTGCCACATGAAACTGCTGCCATCTCAGCACAAGTTCTGTGTACACCATACAACCATGCTCCATGTCACTTCATGCAAAGCCACATATGTATGGTGTACGTGTGTTCAGCTGTAACCTGCCACCTGCACTTTTGGCAGAATGACCGGGATCTTTTACGTGCTACTGCGGTAACATGGGGTGGAATGGATACCGAAATGTTGATTGATGTTTTGTTTTACTGACTGTATATGTCACAGTACAAAGTGGGATTTAGACCAATCTAGGATTTTCCCCTAAGAGAAATCTGGATATGGATTGCCCCTAGGAGAAATTGGGATACTAATATTTTCTAGGACAAACCTGGATTCCCCTAGAAAATCAAGATCTTGATTTCTCCTAGGGTAATCTGGGATTCCCCTACATCACCATCTTGAGAGTTTGAAGTACTATTGACCCAGATGAACAATCACATAAAGTCTTTTTTCTTTCTTTCTAGTACTGTAGTCAATGTTTCTGAGAACTTTGCACATACAGCAAAATTGGCTGTGCCCTCTCTCTGAAACAAATGAGAAATTGGTCAGGAAGGGACAAAATTAAAGGTGTGGTGCAAAACTTAAAAGAAACTGATGGCATCAGTGTGTACTGTCACTGAATGTTAGGGTAAGTGTGTATGGATAAAGGCAAAACACTTTTTATGTATGCTGTACTATTAGATCTTTCATATTTTTTATTTCATGTTTAAGTACACGTGTTGTTTAAAATAAACAGTTGTCACATCTGACCATGTTTGGGTTGCACATAGGCCTACAGTTTAGAAATCCATTCATGCAGTCTCACCTACCAAACTTCCCCACCCACCCCCAAATGTACTGCCCAACATGTATTTTATCTTTTTCTTATGCTGGCCCAACTGTTTGGAAGAGCTTGCCTCAAACACTCCACCACTCTGTTTCCTCCTCCTCTTTCAATGCCGCCCTCAACACACACCTGTTCAACTATTTCCAAACTGTCTTTTTCACAGCTGTGCCTAACCACCCCCCACCATCCAACATGGACCCATGTGTGTGTGTGCTTGTTGTTGGAGTTATTGTAAAGCACCCTGCACTCCCACACTGTGTGGTACATGGGCACTAAAAAGACTATAAAAATCCCCTTCATTATTATTATTATCCCATCCCTAATAAGCCTTATGGTTTCTGTGGACATTAAGCACCATGTTTACTTACTTATTATTATTATACGTGTATTAGTTCAAATGAGTAGATCACCTGCACTTTAGTACCATGACATACAATGCAAATGGTGGCTAAGGAAACTGTGGGAAAGGGCTACATCTGAAAGAACTTCTCTAAAACAGTAAACCTGACCAAAAAATGACCCCCCAAAAATTGGGCTCAAGTAAAAGCAAGAATGTTGGACACTAGAATAAAAAAATTAACAGATTTTACAGATTTAATCTGTTTTTCACATTATTTTTAACTGTGCAGAGATGGTTGAGAAGAACACAAAAGAATTAAGTTTGGTAAGGCTGAGCCAGTTATTCTGTGAGTACATTTGGATATGTTTAAGGCTGAATATAACTTCTCCTTTTTTTCAATGCCATTATAATTTCAATTTAGTACTACATAGCATAATTATTATATGTTTGGCACTTTTAAGCACATTTTATAAGGAACCTAAACGTCAGTGTTGTACTGAGCTAGCCTTGCACACATCATACACCAAGTATACCAATAAACAAAAATGATGAATGTAAATTTTGTTGGATTTTTTGTTTTGTTTTTTGCTTTTGTAAAAGACATGCAAATGGACACAATTGTTCAGAAAATATTACCATAGTGCCAACACTAGCAATTTTTGCAGAGATGTGTAAAATTTAAAAAAGTGCATCTAACCAAAGTCAAAGCTGCACCCATTTCCAACATTTTATTTACAGGTTATCATGTAGCAAATCAGGACTGTTGTTCCTGGTCATCATGAAGGCCAAAGTGTCTGGCGTGCTCTTTATTTCTGTTCCTGATGGGAAGGTTTCTGGGGCGTTTTAAAGTGGTTGCTGTTCATCGGGAAGGTTTCTGAGGTGCCTGATACAGGTCTTTGGTTGGTGTTCATCAGGAAGGTTTCTGGGGTTTCTCAAAAGATTTTACTTACGCTCCTGGTTATGCCGATGGTTACTGTGTCTGGCATGCTCTTTATTTCTGCTCCTAATGGGAAGGTTTCTGGGGTGGTTGCTGTTCATCTGGAAGGTTTCTGAGGTGCCTGATACAGGTCTTTGGTTGGTGTTCATCAGGAAGGTTTCAGAGGTGTCTCAAAAAAGATATTACTTACGCTCCTGTTTATGCCAATGGTTATTGTGGTTGGGTATTTGATATACAAGTTTACATATGCTCGGGTCATCCTGCAGGTTATTGTGTCTGGGGTGCCTGATATAGGACTTTATGCTTGGGTCAATGTGGTGGTTGTGGTTTTCAGGTTTACTTGGTGAATAACTTTTACTTGTGCTCCTTCTGACCATGGAGCTTGGGGTGTTTAACAACCAGCACAGGGCAGTGACAGTGATGGACCAGGTAGTCGCTGACAGAACCAAGTAGAGTCCGCCGTACAGCCCCCTGTCCCCGCGAGCCCACCACTACCAGCTGGGCGTGGTCACACTCCTTGACAATGCCCTCACCAGGTCGGGCCGCTGCCACACTCTTCACCTTGCCCCCCAGCTGCACACAATCATTGAGTGAACATGTTATGGGCTAGTCACTAAATTATGCACAGAGTTAACATGTTATGGGCTAGTCACCAAATTATGCACAGAGTGAACATGTTATGGGCTAGTCACCAAATTGTGCACAGAGTGAACATGTCATGGGCAAGCACCACACTGTGCATAGTGTGAACATGTGGGCTAGTCACCACATTACACATAGAATTAACATCTTATGGGTTAATCACCAAATTGTGCATAATATAATAATAATGATAGATAATGCTTTTAAATAGATATTCTCTAACCCAAGATAAACACTACAATGTACAAACAGCTCATGACAAAAACCTATATTATAATAATTTTAGCATGCATATGTACAGTCATGCAGGGCACATTTTCCTGCTGGTGGCAAGCTTGTTGAGATATTATCAAGAGGCACACCTGGTAGGGTTTTGGGTGTGCTGCTTTATATTCTTGGTTCATCACCGAGGTAAATAAAATCAGCATCCTGAAATGTGAACTATGCTTGTTGTGTTTTTGTGTGTGTAGTGAAGGCTGGTGGATGTTTTTTTAGCTTGTAGCCAGTACCCATATCTGGCATTGGGCTGAAGAAAGCTATGCATTTAGTGATTTACATGCATTTCAACAATCAGAATTATTCTACCATTATAAGTAACCATACAGATACCACTAAGCAAGTTAGCTAGTTAGTAACTGGAGGTTAACATCCTGGCAACCGCACAGGGTCACCTCAGGACAATCAAACTCTGTCATCTATATGCATACACACATTTCAAAATTCCACATGTATAAATTTATCCTTTCTCATGTTAATCCACCAAACCAATCCCTACAAAAACAAAACACATAAACAAACATCAAACAAATTTTCAAAGAGTTAGTCCCTTCAAGATTACCCCTGTTTAAGTGTAATGTAAAAGAGTATCTGTAAGGGTTACACACATAACCTCAGCTTTTAGCACACAATACAAAAACAATAACGTCAACAAAGTATGTACAGAACATAGGACACAATGAACCCTATTAATTATATAAACACTGAGTTCAACACTACAGTCATCATCTTTCTCATCACTTCCAACACATGCGTGCAAAACCAATGGCACACAGCTACATGCACACAGGCAATGCATTTAGGGTCCAGAGGAGAAAATATGGGTCTTGAGGGTAGATTTAAATGATGCTACAGAAGAAGAGTGTCAGAAAGAGTAGGGCAGATCGTCCCAGAGTGCTTGACACAAAAAGGCAGGCGGACCAGAATATGAGGTGAGTGGATGGAAAATGAAGGAGTCAAGTATCAGCAGATGAACAGTTGGCGAGACCGAACATGCAGCTGGATGAGACGGTAGAGATAGGAAGGGGTTTGGTTGTTCAATGATTTAAAGATAAGAATTTTGCACAAAATGCAAGATTTGACAGGAAGCCAGTGAAGAGTATCAAGGATCAGAAATATGTGGCAGAATGACAGATGAGGTGGGCAGCATCATTTTGAACTTTTCGAAGTATACAGATCATATTTTTTGTTAAAAGAGCACATAAGGCTAGAGCATGCCAGCATTGATGACCATTCATTTTAATTTATTGATATCAGTTTAAAGAAAAAGAAAAGAAAAAAGGAATGGACAGAAACAACACAAAATTCAAAAACATTATAAATGCATAATGGCAAATACCACTGCCATCTGGCATCAAGCTGCACATACTACCTACCATCTCCAAGCAGCTCAACAAGAGTAACTCTGAACAAGACTAACTCTTAACAAAAAAAAAGAGAGAATTTTCTGGAGAAAAGAAAAGCAGGACAATGGACCATTAGCATTAAAATGACAAGACAGACAGAGCAAGAGAACTAGGAAGGAAAACAAGAGAGGAGATCTAAGAAAGGGACATTAAATGACAGCCCTGAGATTCCAGACAGGGGGATTTATATGTCATCCCCAGCCTCCCTTCAGGGAATATCACCTAGCAAACAATAACCATACACACACACACACACACACACACACACACACACACACACACACACACCAAAAAAAAAAAAACTCACCCCAAAACATGTGCACTACTTAGTCTCCTGTTGTCCACATAAACAGGCATTACAATTTGTGAATCATCAGCACTCTCAAAAACTCTCCAAATGAGTCCCCCCCCTACCCCCACCCCCTCCCAATTAAACTGTACAAACAACTCATTACAAAAACCACATTCAGCGACTTACATGCATTTTGACAATCACCACCTTGCGTACAGTATTCTACCATAAAGATATCAGCTAGTTAGTTAGTAACTGGAGGTTAATGTCCTGGCCAGGGTCACCTCAAGACAATCAAATTCTGTCATCTAATCACACATGCACATTTCAAAACTCTTCTCATGTATAAATCCTTTCTAAGGTTAATCCACAAAACCAATCCCTACAAAAACAAAATATATATACACAAACATCAAACAATTTTTTGGAAGAGACAGTCCCCTCAAAAGAGCATATAAGGCTAGGACATGCTGGTATTATTGACCATTCTGTCTAATTTATTGATACCAAATTAAAGATTAAAAAATTAAAAAAAACAATAAGGAATGGACAAACAATACAAAATTCAAACTTTATATAAATGCATAATGGCAAATGTAATGTTTGTGGCATGGTGGGTGTTGACAAACATAAGAGTAGTGAAGACCTGATCAGCACCTGTTGTGTTTATTCAGAAGCCATGATGGTGGGAACAGGGAAAGTTATTATTTTATCAAGGGGGTTTAATAATGATGTACATAGGGGAGGGAAGACATGATTAGCTCCCATTTTCACTAACAAATGAAATATCCCCCTTCTTTTATCCCCCCTCTGTAATTTAAATTTCTGTCCATGACAATGCTCTGTTACATTTAGATTTCTTTAAAACAAAAAACTAAATTAACAAGGAATGAGTAAACAACTGCTGGTGAGGTTGACAAAATAGAACAGAGAGAAATGTACTCACCTATACAATGACACATAAAGAACAACTGAAAACACAAGAGCTTTCAACACATAGTCTTCATCTGGTCTAGAAGAGAGAAAATAATAAAAGAATGAATAAGTAAGTAAATTTGTGTTTTACACCCAGTCAACCAGTGTGGTTACATCAGCGCGAAAAAGAAGAAGGACAACACACATGCTAAACTCAACATGAAGTGGGCAGTTTCCTATTATCAGCAGGGTGGTTTTCATGTCAGAGTGAGAAAATTTTCATTGCAGCACTATGTTTCAATAAAAACACAGGGAGTCTCACATCATCCAAAGAATGGGCACCATGTCCCCTGGTGGACTGAATGAAAAATGTTCAAACTTCCTGTAGACCTTCTAAATTACATGCTGTTGCTCAGAAGGTAGAATAGATCTGTGTGTGTGTGCATGTGTGTGTGTGTGCATATGTGTGTGTGCACGTGTGTGTGGGTGGGTGGGTGGTAGTGTGAATTCATAATTACGTGGGTAGATCGTGCTCTTCCTAATTTTTGTCATTTTGATGACATTTTAAATCTAAGTTTAGATCCTTAACATTGTTTTACTTCAACTCCATGCCTATATTCTTCTTCACTTCCTTCTTCTTTTTGTTATTTTCTATCTCTCTTCCACACCAGATGAAGATTATGTGTCAAAAGCACTTGTGTTTTTAATTGTTCTTTATGTGTCATCATTCGCCCTGATATAACCGCACCGGTTGACTGGGCGTAAAGCACTAACTTACTTACTTATGTGTTGTCGTATACATGAGTACATTTCTCTAGAACTGATCTACAAAAATGAACAGTCAACTGGCACTGCAAGCACTACTGGCTAGGCAACAGTCTTTGGCATCCTGGATCATCAACCAAGTGTGTGGGTGTAGATATGCATGCTTGCATTTGAGTGGCTGTTTTCTACAAATCCATCTTCTGTGGTGGTTTTATGACTCGGCCATATCTGGAGATCTGGACCTTCATGTCAGGTGATGGAGCTGGGGAGGTTTCATTCCATGGGTTGTCTTCTGCTGTTGCAGATGGTGTCCTGGGGGCAACCTTGTGTCTGAGGAAACAGTGGTTGCAACGGTAAACTCTACCGTCTTCTGTCTCCACGTTGAACGATCATGGCGTACTGCAAGGGGCAGTAATCTTGGCTGGTCTCCAGTCTCCCTTTGTCATTCTTTGTCATTTGCACATAGACATGGTAACCAGTCTTCATGGGTGACAAAGGGTGGGCAGTTTGATTGTAATAGGTTTTCTGCATTTCCTGGAGATGTGCAGGCCTGGACACAAAGCTGTTTTGGTTGACTGTCTTTGGCTTCAGCGGCTGGCTGGTGGTTGGTAGGATTGAGTGAAGTTGCTGGCCCATTAACAGCTGGGCTGGGGAAGCCAAGCTGTCCACTGGGGTATTGCGATACTCAAGAATGCTGAGTACAGCACAGCAGCCATCAGACCTAGCCTTGTCCAGGATACTCTTGTTGATCTGGACATACTTCTCAATGAGGCCACTGAATTGTGGATACCCAGGGCTGGAGGTGATGTGTTCAAAGTCTCAAGTCATTGCAAAAACTTTGAACTTTTCAATGGTGAACCATTGTCACTCTCCACTGTCTCAGGAATGGCATGTTAGGCAAAGTGAGTTGACAGCTTCCTGATGACAGCAGTAGAAGTGGTGCTTGGCAGTTCATTGACCTTGAAGAATCTGCTGTAGAAGTCAATGTCACCAGCCACTGGTAGTTCTTGTTGTCCCAGGTAAAGAGGTCAGTGCCGACTTTCTGTCAGGACAGGAAGGGATGGCATGGGGTAAGAAGGGTTCTTTGGGGTTTGACTGGACTTTGGGGGTACAGATGGGACACATGGCAACATGCTGATGGCTATCAGTTGCCAGGCCAGGCCAGAAGAGTATTTCTCTGGCCCGCTGCTTCATCTTGTCGATGCCAAGATGACTGGAGAGGATCTTCACCAGCATCTCAGCACAAAGAGCTTTTGGGACCAAGATCTTCTCTCCTTTGAAGATGATGTCATTGGTAATAGTTCGTCTCAGAAGTTCCAGAACTTGGAGATGCTTGGATGGCAACCCTGTTGTTTCTCTGGCCAGCCATGGATGATTGTAGACTTAAGAATCTGCAGGTGTGGGTCTGCTGAGTAGGCCAGTTGCAGCTGTCACAGCTTCTGGTCACTTACTGGCAAGTTCCTGACAGCTGCATGGAGCTGGACGTTGAGGTCTTCATTGAGGCCATCTGCAGGCTCAGCTGGAATGTACTTCCAGGACAAAGTGTCAGCAACTGGGATGCTTTTTTCTGGGACGTGTACGATCTTCTGGTTATACTTTTGTAACTGAAGTAGGATAGTTGTAGCCTGGTTGGTGCCACTGCCAGAGGCTTCTTGGTGATGCTCTCCAGTGGCTTGTGATCAGAGTGTATGGTGATCTCCCAGCCATAAATGTACTGGTGGAATTTGCGGCAGCCTAGTGTACAGCTCTTTCTCGATCTGTGTGTAGTTTTGCTCTGCCGGGGTCATGGATTTTGATGCGTAAGCTACTGGTTTGTCTTCCTGGAAGATGGCAGCTCCCAGTCCAAACTTGTTGGCATCCACCTCAAGCCTGACTTCCTTCTTTGGGTCAAAGAAGGCAAGGACTGGCTGGCTTTTGATGGTGTCCTTGATTTTTTGTAGTGCAGTCTGCTGTTGTTCATCCCAGATGGACTCGGCATCTTCCTTCAGCAAGTCCCTCATCGGCTTGGTTGTCTCTGACTGCTGAGATGCAAACTTTGCTAGATAGGTGATCATGCCTAGCAAAGCCTGGAGTTCCTTCCTGTCACAGGGAGGAGGCATATCATGGATTGCTTTCACTTTGGCTGGGTCATGCTTCAACCCATCAGCAATGACAAGGTGGCCAAAGTACTCGACTTCCTCTGTGCCAATTGTCAGTTTCTCAGATTTCAGTTTTAGGCTCTTTGCAGCAGCCATCTGGAGTGTTGTTTTGTGGTTCGCATCATGGTCCTCCCAAGCTGTGCCAGAGACGATGATATCATCCATAAGCGGTGTGACTACAGGGATGCCTTCAAAGATTTCATCCATCTTCTGTTGGAAGTCATACTGGGCACTGATAACTCCAAAGCGAAAGTCTGCAGAATTGGTAGCGGCCAAAGGGCGTGTTAAAAGTGGTGAGGTACAATGACTGCTCTGTCAGTTTCAGTTGCCAGTAACTGGATTTGGCATCCAGTTTGCTGAAGAAATGTGCACCGGCCAATTTGGACAACGCATCATCTAGGCCTGGCATGGGGTAGTGTGGTCGCATGATTGCTGCATTTAGATCTTTGGGGTCCAGGCAGATCCTGAGTTTGCTGTTGGCTTTTTCTACCACTACCAAGGAGTTACCCAGTCTGTTGGAATGGTGACCTTTTCCATGACTGCTGTTTCTTCCATCTTGTCCAATTCCTTCTTTTGGCTTGTTTCTGATGGTGTGTGGTACACAGCGTGCAGGGTGGACAATGGGCACTGCCCCTTCCTTGAGGTAGATGGTTACCTCATCCTCCAGTTCCCCAAGGCCTGTAAACAACTGACTGTAGTCCTTGAGGATGCTGTCTCTGGTCATCGGGGTGTTGGAGTCAACAGACAGGATCATCTGATGACCTTGTGTTGCAGGAAGCTTGTAGTCCGAGAATGGGTTGTGAATCCAAGGCTGTGTCCACGATGTTCCATTAGCCCCCATGAGTTAAAAATGTCTCCGCCAGTGTTGCCCACCCAAATGAGAACATATGCACACTGTTCGACAAGTGTTCAAGCATAATTATGCAAAAGATGCACATGCACACACACACACACGCACACACTCAAACACACACACACACACTGTACAGACTGATAGGAGTGAAGGACAATGTGGTTTAACTGAAATATTCTGAACCATTGAACCACACTGGAACTAGATGAATTGGTGTCAACCACAGATGGTGTCCTCAGTTGCTGACATCAGAGTATGGGATGTCAGATTATTCAAGCAGGCTCCTGGTTTGAAATACAATGTAAGAACAGCTGTGCACCTACTTATCAGTCCCACAGGTCTTGTTGAATGATTGTCAAATGGTTACATCCCACTTCTGACACCATGTAATGTTTGTGGCATGGTGGGTGTTGACAAACATAAGAGTAGTGAAGACCTGATCAGCACGTATTGTGTTTATTCAGAAGCCATGATGGTGGGAGCAAGTGAAAGTTATTATTTTATCAAAGGGGGGGTGAGGGGGGTAATAATGATGTACATAGGGGAGGGAAGACATGATTAGCTCCCATTAGTAAACACAGTTTCACTAACAAATGTTACAGCAAATACCAAAGCCATATGGCAGCAAGATGCACATACCACCTACCAACTATCATCTCCTAGCTGCTCAACAAGAGCCCTGCAAAAGGTTTAATGAAAAATGTTTGAAAAGTTTCTGGTAAAAAAGTCAGGAGAATGGGACCATTAGCAGAAAAAATGACAAGTCACAAACAGCAAGATAACTATGCAGAAAAGCAAGAGAGTAAGTCTAGGAAAGGGGAATATTAAATGACAGCCCTGACATTTCATACAGGGGGATTTGTATGACATACCTGGCCTTTTTTCAGGGGATATCACCTAGCAAACAATAACTATGTGTACAGGTGTACACACAAGCACGCACGCACGCACGCACGCACGCACGCACGCACGCACGCACACACACACACACACACACATTCCAGCTGGTACTGAAATGCATGTATGTGTGCTCAGGAAATCCCATATGATCAACTCTCAGATCAGAACAAAACTGTTGCACAGAGGTAAAATTCTAACTGCCCACAGTGCCATTTTCAAACAGCAGCTGCCCACAGTGCCATTTTCAAACTGCAGATCCGATGAAACATACACTGGACATGAAAACAACATAGCTCAATCAAAAGCAGAATTCTACATCTATTTTTTTTTTACCAGTTAACCGTTGTGTAAGTGTCGTTTTGTAGCTTGATAAAGGGGATTACCCTAAAAAACTGCATGTTGTGTTTCATCCTAATAAATAGCGTTCTTTTTAACCTTTTATGTGTCTGGATCAAGTAGATCACATGTTTTCTTCTTCTTCAGTGATTGCAGAATTGCAGGTGATTTTATCTTGTGTTTGGCTTGGTATCACCACAGTCCTTAATAAGGTACTCTTTTATGTGCTAAACTGGAGCACATAGCCCATTATAAAGCAAAGAACCAAAGCACAGTTAAACATTCACAAGCACATGCGCATGTACATGCACACAGTACACACACACAAACACATACAGTCAATAGGACAGCTTGAAGGGTCAGATTTTAAAAGATGATTTGAAAGATGTGAGTTGTGTATGATGATCTAACTTTACAAGGGAGACTGTTCTGCACAGACGGTGCAGCACAAGAAAAAGATCCCTGGTCAAGCAAGTGTGTGCACACAGAGGGAAAACAAAGAATGTATCAGAAGAAGAGTGTTAATTCTCTGGTTTATTTCATGATATTTGCACGTTGCAAGGAACAAGGTTTTTTATTTTCACTTTTCAACTGTTTGACTCTATGGACAAAGTGAAGGTCCAACAAATCCATGTTATTTTGGTTATCAGTGAAATGCAAGTTTGTGGATATAACTCATTAAAGGACAAGTCCAAGGTTAGGGGTGATTTTTGACACGATTTCCGTTAAAGCTTACTGAGAACGATGATGTAGGTGAAACTGTGATCTGAAGGTTATAAATGCACAAAAAAAAGGCATTTTCTGTCGTACCGAAAGCATTGCCATGACGCCCAAATCACGTGACCATATGCCTACTATGTCACTCTGGGGAGTCACTGCAAAATGGCCAACTCGAGCTCCGAAGACAAAACTGATACTTTGCCTGAGAGACCCACAATGATACAGCCGTATCAGTTTGAGCCTGTCAGGCAGGATTTTGAAAGAGTACCGGAACATCATGTTAGCGAAATCGCACTCACTGAAGTGCTCACTAAACAAATGGGCGTGAAAGAAAGTCAGCTCATTTGAATTGTATAAACTTAATCCATTTTCGCCTCACTGCGGGTTGATTGCACAGGAGCTCATGCATTGTTATACCTGGGGTCATCTGCGAATTGTTACAGTTCGCGGCAACACAGTAGGCCAGCATAGTTAACTTTTTTGTCGACCACACGCATATACAGTTTACTGAAGAATCTAAGATGGCAACCGCACTGACTCCCCAGACTGACGTCACTTCCGGGGAAGCCTACAGAAAATAAAAAAGATTAAAAACCCAATTAAACATTTTAATTTATTTTTTATTTCATTAAATCTGAAACTAGTGACTCATTTGTCAATCATTTCGATGGTCATTTTGCATACTTAAAAACCTTGGACTTTTACTTTAACTGTATACCAAACAAATCACATTTAAAACACAAACAGCTTTTAAAATCTTTCATTTCCTTCAGCTAAGAAGCAACACTTTCATTTGCAGATGAAGATTTTTCTGAAGCTAGACAAGTGTTTTTTCAGTCCAAGACAGTACATGTATCCACAGGATTCCTCAAAGGTGGACGTCAAACACTGATGCCAACCTGGGCATCCCATTCCACTGTTTGTAGTGAGCTTACTGAATTTGCTGGGATAAAACTGGATTCAATAAAAACTGTTTTCCTTTATTGGGCAGTTCAGGCAGGGTTGTTAACTCCTTTGACTTTTGACTGGCATCACTTAAGTCCCTTGGCTGCTTTTGCTTCCAGTGCGTACCTTCTTTACAATGAAAGGTGGGGACAGTGAATTTGCAAATTTTACACTGCCAACTATAAAGGCATTTTTGGAGGCCTGTAGTCAGAATGTGTCTGGCAACAAGCAATAACTTGTTGTTCATGCTATTGGGCAGTTCAGGCGGAGTTGTTAACTCCCTTGACTTTTACCCAGCATTGCTAAGTCCCTTGGCTGTTTTTACTTCCGGTGCGTACTTTCTTCACAATGGAAGGCGGTGTCAATAAATTTGCGAAGTTTACAGTGCCAACTTTAAAGGCATTTTTGAAGGTCTGTAGTCAAAATGTGTCTGGCAACAAGCAATAACTTGTTGCCTGTGCTATAGGATGGCAAAAAACAAAATATTTCCAGGAACTCGTGATCTTCTGGTTAGCCAAAAAATTATGTAAAGACACTTTTTTCCATTCTCCACCACCTTTCCCCTGTAATTTTTGCAAATGCAACAATAATGGCATTTTTACTGCTTCGCAATTCTATGTTCAACTTTTATTGTTATACACTGTGTGCAGCAATGCCTACTCAGAAATCAGCCTGGAAGTGATGCTGCCACCTCTCGTGACTTCTTGTGTGAAAGATTACAAAGGGCATTCACTCGTGCAAACCAGCTTCACTAAACCGCCCAATAGGATGCCCCAAAATGCATTTTCTCCATGAACTCATGATTTTCTGGTCAGCCAAAAAACAATGCAAAGACACTTTTTTTCCATCCTCCATCCCCTTTCCCTGGTAATTTTTGCAACTGCAACAGTGGTGGCATTTGTACTGCTTCACAATTCTAAGTTCAACTTCCATTGTTATACACAGCGCGAAGCAACAAACACCTACTCAGAAATCAGCTCGGAAGTGACACTGCAACCTCTTGTGACTTCTTGCACAAAAGATTACAAAGGGCATTCACTCATGCAAACCAGCTTCACTGAACTGCCCAATATTACTACTTAAAAAAATTAAATCACTTTTACCCAAGATGACTACAGTACTAGATTGTGCAGTTGCAAGTGTTCTGCCCTATTTTGATGGAGATGGGCCTCTATAGTCTGTATCTTGTGTAAAATTTGGTAATGTTCACAACAGGAATCTTACCCCAAGAGCCTTGAGCTTCTCAGCAAACTTTTCCAGGTCATGTTGGATGCGTTTCTGCTCATCTTTTAGCATGGTTTCCAAGACCTCACGATCAAACACGTACACAGCTGGTAAACAGAAGACATTGTATTAGAATAACAAATAACTAATAAAAGATCATTCTTAAGGGCTCGTTTACACTTTCTGTGCCCTTGCAGGCCAACCTATAAAAGGCAGCAACCTGCTTGACATTGTCCAGATCAGGGTTCACATTAACCTATTTTACTGGTGAAATTCAGCATATACAGGAACAAAAAAGCCACAATCGGCTCTTATTTTGTCTGACCTGTTCTGAAAAACAATTAATACAACAACAACAAAAAAGCAGAGAGAGTGAGTGGCATGTGTGCGTATCTTCTAGATGTGGAAGGGAGCTAGGTCGGATGTTTGCTAGTACAGCTCAAGTAGTAGTAGTACAGACAGCTGTATGCATGACCAGTTACAGTGACTAACTGACCAGTTTCCAAGAACCACTTTCATCACCTCATAGGTGTTACACTGGTTTGAAAAATATCTAGCATGACCACTGCCAGATGTAAACTGCCCGTGGCATGTTCAGTTGCTGTCTACATTTACTAGGCTCAAGTCCATCCAGCAACCTCATTGTCCTACATTTTCATGGAAAAACAAGACCAAATTTATAACATTTTGGTCTGACTAAGTGCTTATATAATTTGTTTATTTTGTTGTTGTTGATTAAATGGGATGGATGCAAAGAGTGATATTGTGTTATTTACATGTAATGCAAAATGTACCTCAGTTTAAACACAAATTTATTTGAGACAAAATAAAGATACAAAGAATCATTATGTGCTCATTAACAAACTACAGCTTATACTATAGGCAATGAGCTCATACAGTTGGTGGCAGATGAACAATTTCACTTCGCTAACAATAAATGAGACATAACAAAAAATAACAACAATAAAAACTAAAAACAAGAGAAAACAAAGAAAGAAGGGAGAAAGAAACAAACAACAATAACAAAACACAAAAATATGAACAGTCACTAGAAAAGTCAAAACAAATTGCTGTGGAAAAAACAAAACAATGTTAGGTAGATAGATAGATTGGCTGGTGGCCTAAATAAATACTAGCAAGAGAGAATTGGAGTGTGGAGACAGAGGGGGGTGGCGAGAGGGAAAGGGAAAGATGGTTTGAAGTTATTTTTCTACAGTAGCATAATTATTTTTTTGGGACAAAGTTCACAGGTATGAGTAGGCAGTCAGTCATTTGTATAATTAAAACATATAATCACATATACAGAAGCAGTTAAGTCTTGGATTTTTAATTTCCTTTAACTGTACTATGTTAAAAGGACAAATCACATGTGCACAAAAAGTCAGTATATATGGTCCCAAAAAAAGTACCTCTATGAAGATGTACCTCTGGTGGAGTTTATGAACCTTGTATTGTTACACACATGCCAGGTCTTTGTTGTTGTGCTTGTGTGCTGTCTTTGTAGCATTAATAAAATCCCTTTTATGTTTATTCTGCAAAATGTATTTTTTGTTTGAATGAACTACTGAACTGTGTGCAAAAAGTCAAATGTATATAATGTCTGCTACCTACGGGAAAGTGCTGGTTTTTTAAAATTTTGGATTTTATTGGTCAAAAGTCAATTTTTCGCTGGTTACAGGACCAAATAGAAGGGGCATCCAAATCCCCCAAAACTGCCGGGCCATATTAGGTGACAGTAATTTCAGCAATTCTTTCAGCAATGGAGTACTATAGTTATATACCCTCACTTAGATTTCTGCATGACAAATCTAGCAGTGCACTAGGCTGTTTGTCACAGTGCTATTTTCAAAGCTTTGGACAAGCTGTCCATGCCTGACACAGTAGAAAGTGTTGTGATATGCAATATTTTTTGGGACAGCCTGGACTGTGACAGCCTTTAGTGATCTCTTTGAAAACAAGGAATTAGTACAACAGGATTGAGGAAGCAATATTTAGTTTGATGATCTACCTATGTGAGTGATATTTCAGTTGAACTCAAGGTAGTCAGGCAAGCAAACTGCTGAAAAAGACAAAGACGAAAAAGAAGGAAATAATGGTGGAAAAGAAGAGGAGGGACTTAGAACAAGTAGGAAAGGGATTGGGGGAGGGGCGGGGGGGGGGGGGGGGGGGAGAGAAGCAAATGACCTGAATGGCTGAACACTCTAGCTATTGCCACCCATGCCAAACAAATCAAGAGACATATTTTAAAGTTTATTATTAATATTGCTGCTTGTCAATAACAACACACACACACACACACACACACACACACATGCTTGTGGATGCACTCATGCCTGGGTCATTTTCAAGAATTGTCTGCAAATCAAGATGTAAATTTTCACAAATTTATTTGGTTAATACAAAAAGGTTTTAATGTAAACACATTTTATAATCATTTGTGTTTCTAAAGCACAGACAGGTATTTGGCTCAGCTGAGAGAGAAAAAATTGTGCATACATTAAGTGGAGAAATTTGTCAGTGCTGTTACCAAAATTCAAATGCGCACTGCATAATAACTGCTTTGTAGAAATGAAAATGCTCTGTACCATGTAGAAAAGCAATCAACCCTTTTCATAGTGTAAAGAAATGGTGTTTTCAGCCATACAGTATTCATGTGACCAAGGTGTCACAAAATGTCACTGAAAAAAATGTCACACTAGTACTTTGTTGTCCAGCTCAATAATAATAATAAAAATATTCTACAACAGTATTTGCTGCATTGGAATTAAATGTTCACCACTATTTACACATGCTCAGAACAACTGGTGGGCATACCACTTTTGGGGTGATGGGTCTTGCAGTGAATTGTCACTGGTGATGAAAGCTTGGACAAAACAAAGATTGATTAGCAAATGAAAAATGTACCTCCACCCCTTCTTGTTGGCATGTCCTGCTGGACAGTACACATGATGTTGGTCAGACTTATCCAAGCTGCCCATGTTCTTGTTATAGGCAGCAATGACGCTAGGGACAGGCTTGCCACCTGTTGTTTTACCTGGGGGCTGGTTGGCTGGTTGGTGCTCAGAAAGTAAATCTGTTATCCTTATATGCAGTCGCCATCAGGGGGTCTTTCTTCATTTGGAAAGCTTTCTATCTCAGGCATGCTGATTTTACTTCATCAGGCAGTCCCTTCCTGTCTGACATCACTGTTGCACAAGTATTAGTCTTGTTGCAACAGATGTTTCTGAAGTGGGACTGAGGAAAAAAATCTTAGTATCTGTCAAAAACAATTTCTCAAAACACATATGATGGTTCTGACTGAAGTAAGGAGATGCCAGTTTAGTGACAACTTCTTCTTCAAGGCTGATGGTGGTGTTTTCACGGCTGTGACAACCAGTGTAGATGATGTCAAATGTTACACAACAGCCAGTCTCAGTCACACATCTCCCACACCTTAATTCCCCATTCTGTGGGTTTTGCTGAATCAGGGCTTCATCAGCACTCAGGTTTGAAGTTTGATTTGAATAGTGGGAGGATGAGGTTGCTGAAATTTCAAATTTTGAAGAGTGGATCACACTACAGACTGTTATTTGCCAGTGTTTTTGATACGTCATGCAACTGTACTGGTACAGTCTAATACGTCTAAGTCAAAAACAATCAAGTTAAACTTCGCTGAAGTCAAACCTTGTTTTCATTTTCCAAACAAAGGTGTTCTTTGTATGACCAATTTTACAATGGGCAAGTCAAAAATGGATAAGTCGAATTTCAACAACTTTTCCCACTCAAATAAATCAATGCCAAGTATTTCATGTCTGTTTCATTGTTGGATGCTCCCAGATTCCTAACTTTGCTACTGGCCACCTACAAGCTTTGTAACAAAACCCCTCTAGGCTGGAGGCAGTTGTATGCTATTGTTTTTGCCAGTGTCTGTAGGCAGCTTGGCTTTTGTTTATCATGCAAATGTTTTGTCACAATAGAAAGTTGCAGATCATCCCGTTACTGGCATAGCAGCTCTCAACTCTCCCTCTGTGGGTTGGCCCTTTATCCCCTACACCCTTCTCCCAGCTGTCACACACTGTACTTTATTATTATTAATCACTTTTATATATAGAGAGAGCTATTCTCTGCTCTCAAGCAGACTCACTGCACTCATGTAGCATGTGCTCTTGAATGAGTGACTGCATCCTTTTTCTTTTCTTTTTATAGTGTGTTTTTCAATATCCAACAAAGTGGTATACTAACAGTGCTATTTGGTTGTTACATAGCTGGAGCCACATGAAACTGTTGCCGTCTCAGTGCCAGTATTGTGTACGCCATACAACCATGCACAAGTTTACAGTGTCACTTCATTCAAAGATACATAGGTAGGATGCATGTATGTCTGTAACCTACCACCTCCATTTTTGGCAGAATGGCCAGAATCTTTACATGCTACTGTGGTAACACGGGAGTGGAATGGATAACAAAATAAGAGTCAGCACAGAAAGCTGAATCTGAAAAAGAACATTCTCCCACCACTCCTGAAGGGACTTGAACCCGTGCGACCTTTCAATCATGACTCTGGCACTCTAACCACAGAGTTATCTGTGCTCTGCTAACATTAGATGGAGAGAATCCTCCCATCCCCAGTACAAGCAAGCAATGTTTGTTTTAACTCTCACAGAAGAAATTTGTTTTTGTTTTCTCTCTCTCTTTCACTTCATACTTTGTTTGTTCCATGGAGGAAGGGTGTGCAGACACACATACAGATGGAGGTGATCTCAAATTCATGCAGTAGAGTTATACCAAAGATACCAAATCATACAATTATGGCACTAGAACACACACACACACACACGGATGGATGTAGGTGTGATCTCTGATTAATACAGTACAGTGTGTATAACATATCAAATCACATGTGGCACCATAGAGCACAAACACATGAGCTTCATGCAATGTGCACCTTGTGTGTCATGTGTGCTATCAGAAAACAAGGGAAAAGCACTCTTAATCTTATACCTCACACAAGAGTCAAAAACACTACCACAGCCAGAGGTATTATTATTATTAGAGGTCAAGACTACTGCAAACATGCATCACAGATGCTATTCTTGCATTATCGACAGTGTAGCATTTGCAAAGAAAAACACCAATGAAACTTTTGAAGCCATCAAAAACAGAAGCTTGACTGCTCCAAAGATTGCACCATGAGCAGTTGATAAAGAAAAACAAACAAAAACAATATCATCAATATTATGAGCCATCTTTTTCAAAAGTACAGAAACAAAAAACAAAACAAAAAATGCTTAACTGAAAGTACTTTCTACAAGGTTCGACTTATCCATCTTCAACAGATAAGTCAAAAAATGGATAACCTGAAGAAAAAAGAAATTCCCCAGCATGTTCGACTCAAGCATATATATATATTCAACTGTACTGGTTAAGTTTTAAAAACCTTGTTTTCAGCATCATACTACTGATCCTGGGATTAGTGAAGCCAGTAGCACCAAAGACAGGGTTATCTTTTGTTGTCAATCATGATTAGAATTGACAGGTATGCTCAAATTTCTTCTGGCATAGTCTCTCTCCAAACTGGGTCAGGTGTGCCCTTCACCACAATCTTCTGTCTAGCATACCTGTTTGTTTCCTAGGATGCTATTTCTTCAAAGGTTTGAGGGAGAAGGAGAAAGAAATAATCAAGAGGCTTGGCAACTTCTGGTAGTGTGTAGTTTGGGCCAACCGGCTCTTTGAACAGCTTCATTTGTGGGGTCACCATGTTTGTTGCAATGTCAACAAAGGCCACTTAATAAATAATTAAAGTATTAGTAAAGCACAAAATCTTGTCCATACAGACTATTCTAAGTGCATACACATGCACACACACAGAGGTATTCGCACACACAAGCATTCTGACTATACAAAGCTAAATTTACACAACTTAAAATGGGCAGCAAACAGAGACTTGAAATGGATGAAGACAGCAGCATGGAACAGAATACATGGCAGGTCTACAGTTTTGGGAGAATAAATGTTTTTAGGTTACATTTAAATGAGTCCAGAGAGGGTTTCTGTCGGAGAGGAGGGGGAAGGTCATTCCACATAGATGGACCGAAAACAGAAAAGGCATGGGAACCAATCTGTCTTCTGGGTCAGAAACTTTCCCTCACTTCTTCATCACCATCATTGCCAATTCAATGTCTGACTCATCATTTTCTTCTCTTTCAAATTCTTCAATTTGTTGCACAATTTCATCCAACTCCTATTTTCCACAATCCTCCAATTCATCACACTGGCTCACCATTTCCCCATAGCTCAGTTGTGAATGAAATGGAATTCAATTCAGTCAGTTCCAGTCCAGTTTCTCATGAATGATCACATCTGTGCATCTAATTATAGTGCAAATATTTCACTGGACTCTGCCCCCCACCCCCCACCCCCCTCCACCCCCCAGTTTATGTGCAAGAAGTGGTACAAGGTGGGTATGGCATGGGAAGTTACTGAGCATGTGCAGGGGGTGAAAGCCCTTGTGAACACTAATGGCCACTCAGCCACTGGCCAGTCTGAGTCATTGCAAATGCAAAGGGTTAAATGACACTTGCCGCAATGTAATTATATACAATGAAGGATGAAGCTCACAGTTTGCCCATCGTGTGGAGTGCAGCATGTCATTCAGCTCTGGTACATGGATCAGCACAACATGGTTGGTTGGCTTGTGCATATTCTGCACATACCCTGAAACAAAACAATATACTGCATGCCCTTTTGCAACATCCACTCGTCTTCAAGTGCAGTGTCTCAGAAGTTACCTACACTGAATGTCAGTATGGAAGCCCAAGTCAGTAAGTAGGGCTGCCTTTTTATTCACTTGTATAGTTGTAAATAATATTAACATAGGGAACTTATAGAGTGCTTCTGAGACTCTGAGATGCTTTCTGAGCACTTCATAACTTAAAGTAACTTGATGTTTTACACCCAGTCAACCAGAATGGTTTTATCAGGGCTTAATCAAAGAAAAACATGCGACGCACCAATACCTTCATACAAATCAATGGTACAAACACACCAAAACTTAATAAACATATTCATACAAAACACAGTGAAACACACACACACACACACACACACACACACACACACACACATGATCATGCACATGCATGTGTACTCACACACACAGAGGATCCTGCCCACATCACAAAGTCACACCCCTTGACCTAGTTCCTGTCACCTCATGTTTACTTTGACAAACAAGCACAAATGGCGGCCTCATGAGCTGCCTGATTATCTGAACTTCTTGATGACATTTTGGAACAGTGATATGCCAAATGGCACCACTCTTAGACAGTGACAAAGAGCAGACCTCTTCAGCAAGGCGGCCAGTGTGTTCACGGTGTGAAACTGTTTCATGCTGCTCAGCAAGTTTAATATTTTGAGTGTTCATGTACAGGAGTCAGTTGAAAACTGAGGTGCCACACAAACTGAATTTCACCATCAACATGCCCAACTCTGTTTCAAGTTCTTTTATTTCTGGACTTATAAAGCAGGGCAAATTTTCTGCTGTTGCCATTAAAATTTTGAAGCAGTTCATCTTAATAACTGATAACTGGCAAATAAAACTGCAAATAACTATGTAATGTGGGTTTTGGCACAGTGACAATATCAGTAGAAGACGGAGGGCATGCTTGTAGTTTTTGTACTGGGTCTGGATATCTTTACTGGCATAAATGATCTGAAGTATGAACAAAGAATACTAAAATCACCATGTCTGCAATACAGAAGAGCAAGTGGTGATATGACTGAAACTTTCAAAATTACAGATGGTTTTTATGATCCTGAAACTGTTTGTTCCATGTTCAAGCTGACTGAATCTGCAGAAACAAGATGACCCCCTTTCAAACTATGCAAGAAGGCAGTACTTACTAATCCCCAAATCTCCACAACCTCCTCAGTAGCGACAGAACCATCAACAAAATGATGTTGGCCGCTCTACAGAAAGAAGAAGAATCTTTCTTTTTTTATACTAACAGAATTATAAACAATTCCAACAACTTGCCTTTGCCTATCTAAAAACCTTTCAGATAAACATTGGGAACAGAAAATATTGAGCACAAGGTAGCTGATGAAAACAATCCAGGTCAATACACACAGAACTCTTAAGAAGCAGGGATAGCTCAGTGGTTAGAGAGCCGGACTCATGACTGAAAGGTCACTGGTTTGAATCCCTGCAGGAGCAGTGGGAGAATTTTCTTCCCCAGGGTCAACTTTCTGTGCTGGCTCTTATTTCAGTATCCATTCCACCCCCATGTTACCGCAGTAGCACGTAAAAGATCCTGGTCATTCTGCCAAAACTGCAGGTGGGAGGTTACAGCTAAAACACGTATACACCTTATGTATACATGTGGCTTTGCATGAAATGACATGGTGCATGGTTGTATGGTGTACACAGAACTTGCGCTGAGACAGGAGCAGTTTCATGTGACACCAGCCATGCCAGCGCTGTAAGTACACCACCGGTGGATATTAAAAGAAACGCGCTATAGAAAGCTAGTCACTCATGCAGAATCACATGCAAGCGCAATGAGTCTGCTCGAGAGCGGAGAATAGCACTATATAAAAGCAATCATCATCACCATCATCAAGAAAAATAATGTTGACCATTACTAAACACCAAAATACCACTTAACAGGCAAGAGCCTAAATAGCCTTCAAATAGTAACTTGATATTATATGATATGATCCATCTGTGGGTCCTCCATCCAAAGAATGCTGTATAGAATATGAAAATATAACTTCTCTCTCTCTCTCTCTCTCATGCACACACACACACACACACACACACACACACACACACACACACACACACACACACACACACACACACACATATGCAGGTACACAGTGACAGATAGTTGTTGTGGTGGTAAAACTGAAATTTAGGTCTTGGGGGTTAACATGGAAATAGCCTTTTACTGTGTTTTGCTTCTTTTCTGCTACAGATCTCTATACTAGTGCAGTGGGCCCTGTGATGATAAGTTTAGTATTCACCACTAAGTAGATCCCACACCTACTGCAATCATGAGTGTGTAGCAACTTTATTTCTGTACCATGCATCTTTACACAATAACCTTACCACAAGAAATCACCACATGCACATACTAAAAATAATAAAAAAGTACTGACAGATCAAAGCATTGGCCTTCATACAAACATAGCAATGACAGTCCTAACTGACGCTGCTTATGTTGTCACTGTTCCTGCAGCTGACCACACACTTTATTCCATCTAAAGCATTTTTCATTGTTGCAATGTTTGGAGGAAGTAATGAAACTTACTCCACCTGTCTGTTGCTCTGGGTACTGTTTATCCTACTTACAGAGACCCCACGCGCATTCTTTACCATGCTGTTTACAGCCATGGAGTACTTTGACACACATGTGCTTGTCAAAGGAAAACTTTGACCCAGTTCATTGTCCATGCTCTCCTGTGTTATTGGCTATTCATGGCCTCTGATTGGCTGAGGTGGCCTGTCACTCAAGGTTGCCATGACTGGTTAATGCCACTAAAGAACATGCACACATTTAAGAATCAGGTACATATTTAAGTATACTGAGGCTGACACTGCATTGTTTTTGTTTTTAAAATTTTGATCAGGAGATCATACAGACTGCTTTCACAAAGTAACATGGCCATGCATTTGTGCACATTGTATGACTAGGAGATTCATTCAAACAAAGAGAGATACAACAATCATTAGTTAAGTCACCTGACAAATGATTAGGCCTGAACAGATCAAGTGCCTGGGATGACACCACTGTCAATTGTTTGCAGGCTGAGTCTATAAAAATGTGTGCAAACAAACAAAATGTTGACATAATATGCATTCCGTAAATAGCTGTACTCTGTTGGGTAAGTAAACATGGTGCTTAACGTCCACAGAAACCGTACAGCTTATTAGGGACGGGGAGAAGGGGGGGGAAGGGGGTATGGAGGTGGGGGAGAGGGAGATTATATACCTATCGCTCACCACCAGAATGACTTCTGCATTAAGATGGGCAGCGATGAGAGCCATTTTAATGTTTCAGTAGGAAGTGATGGACAATGTCACAAGACAGCATCCACAAACCACAACCTTTTTGAAGAGACTGGAGAGCTGAAGCGGTATCGAACCAAGGTCCTTCTGCTTTCCAGCCCAATGTCTTACTGCTAGGCCAAACCGGCTCGCCACTCTGTTGGGTGATCCCTAATCTATTTTAAAGTGGCAAAGTTGTCACTGGACACATGAAAGGAAAAGTTCCTGATACTTCTTTTTTCATCAGTAAGAGTAGTCTACTGGAACCATGTGCCTAAATACTCTACTACAACCTGTTTGCGTGACACGTTTTTCTATTCCAAATGGTGGTAGCTGCCAATTACTACTCATGCTCGGCAATGGACTGAGGTGCAAGGTGTTGGGTGATGAATATTTCTCAGCGTATTGATCCAATGCCACTACAGGATGTTTTTATGACATCATCTGCTCATAATTTATATATATATGTGAGCAATTGCTCTTTGTATATGTTTCTACATTAATCCCGCCCTGCTTAACGGATCAACGCAATTTCATTTACTGTACTATTAGTAACCCGGGAACCGGAGCAGACGACATTTTTGTTTTGAAGCGCGGCGTGTGGCGTAACGCCACATGGCCTTCACACAGCCGACCAGCGATAGCCGCCAGTGCGCGGCATTTTCAAATCTGTTTTTCTCCCTTAACATTTTGACCGCTTGTTTGTTTACCTACTCTTTGTTTACTTAGTCCTTTTTATGCACTAAGCTATGTGTAATATAATCTGGCATCTTAGAATGTTTATTTAACGTTTATTTAGACACAGGATCGATTAGTAGCCTTTCTAGAGTCCATTCTTTTTATAGCCGTCGTCTGCATGGCACGCTTTGTTTAGTACTAGTAAATAGTAGTGAAACGTTTTGATTCGATTAAAGTAATTCTGTGTCGATCAATGCATTGTTGTATAGTATTTTGCTTAGCTGACTTCATGTTTAGTGTTTATTTTGGGTTGAAATTAACTTGTTAGGTATTGTGTACTGTAGAAGCTAAGTTGTATTCATAGACTACTTAATATCACTATCAGCGCTGCTGCGACTAAGATTACGCGCCCCAGGCGAAAGTTCGCACCGATTGTTTTAGTACTAGTCTTTGAGTGTGTCTTGCTTCTCTTACAGAGCGTTGTATTGTAATTGTTATGTACCATTTTAACCGTGGGAGCATGTTCTTTATTCTGATTAAGTTTTAGTGACAGTTATATTTTGTACATTGTGTTAGTTGTGATTTAGTTGTACGAATCTGTTTATAGACAGGTGCAAGCCACGCTTCCCACTCTTGTTGTAAATAAAATAAGTCATGTGTGTACATTTTGTTTATACAGTTTAAAAGATTGTAACTGTAGCTTTTATTTGATGTTTTTCATGTCTTAATTGGTTTAGTTATTGTAGAGGAAACTGTATTTGTGCGGGCCAGGGAAACACAGTTGTCAGCCATTTTGTGGTCCAGAGGGGCGATTTTACTGTAGCGATAGCGTGTGTTCCCTGTGGCCCGCACTGTTCTCTTATCTATGCGTGAGCGTAAGGATTTTGGGTATGCTGAAAATTGTCTGCGGATGAGAAAGTAAAACCTGATTGCTGCCGTACGCCTGCTGTGGTCTCCACTTTATTGACTCTGCTGCCTGTGTCCTGTCCTTTGAACACTCTGCACCATTACATATACATAAACAAAATGTTGTTTTATCAGTTTTCATAATCTAAAAAGAAAAAGAAAAAAGGCTGGTGGCACACCAGAAACACACACATCACGCAAACTTGTAGTAGTAGAATATTTAGGCATATGGTTCCAGTGCACTATTCATTAATGAAAAAAGAAGTATCAGGAACCTTTCGTTTCATGTATCCAGTGACAACTTTGCCACTTTCCTATCACAGACCAGCCATGACATGTATCTGCGCTGTCGGTCTCTTGCTAATCCAGCGAAGCATCCTTTTTACTTTGATCCTCCAAAAATAAATGGCAGAAAATCAGCTCAAACTGAATGGCAACAAAACAGAAGCTCTTCTCTTTTCTTTTTGGTCTTTCTTGAAATCTTCCACTGTTTCCCACCCTCATTCAAATACTCTTGGATCTCACAACATCCCCTTCTCTGGTTCTGCCAGGAACCTTGGATTCATTCTTGACTCAAAACTGTCCATGAAGAAGCACATCATAAAAATCAGTGAAACAGCTTATTTCGAGCTTAAATGCGTTAGTTCTATCCACAGGTTTCTCACTGAAGATGCTCCCCAGACTCTTGTCACTTCCTATATCCTCTCATGATTTGACTACCGCAACTGTCTCCTCATGGTTACACCTAATTCTGTCATCTAGCCTCTCCAGAAAATTCAAAACTTTGCTGCAAGGCTCGTTCTCTTGGCACCCCATCACCACTACTCAACACCTCTCCTGGAAAAACTGCACTGGCTTCCCATTTCATAATGTATGCTATAAATGGTTCTAGTCCTGCTTACCTCTCTGAACTGCTACATGTCTACACTCCATCTAGTACACTATGCTCTTCTTCTGACACCCACATACTGAAAAACTCATGGTTTTCACACCTTCTTTTGCTTTGGACCCCACATTTCAAATTCACTCCCACAAGACCTTAGACACTGTTCAACCCTGTCATCTTTTAAAGCCAAACTTAAAACCTTCCTCTTCTCACAGTATTTTCACCCCAAATAATATTAATACCCAGTTTCTGCTATAGTCATAGTGAGTGAGTGAGTGAGTGAGTGAGTGAGTGTGTGTGTGTGTGTGTGTGTGTGTGTGTGTGTGTGTGTGTGTGTGTGTGTGTGTGCGCGCGCGCGCACGTGCGTGCACACACATGCACGCTTGTATGATGCATGATACTGATCAGCATCATGCACAAATTCATTGCGGTGTGTGTGTGTGTGCGCATGCGATAAATGTACATTATTAACTCAAAATCTATCTCTGGTTTGATTGCATCATCTTGAAAAAACAGAAAAGAACTATGAAAATATAAACACCACTATGTTTCATTCTCAGTTCTTTACTGCTTTCATTCAATGGGCTATTTGCTCAAACAGGAGAAATAGCACATGAAAGAATGCTAAGGGTATACCTGTTAATACAAAACACAGCAGGACCCCACCCCCTGTTCTCTTGTTGTGTACTATTCCTAGTTCTCTTCAGTTTGTCCTCCATTTTTACAATTAGTAACTATTTCCCGATCTATTTGTTTTCCTTTTCCTTTCTGCATTGTTGTGTCCTTCTCCTTTCTGCACTGATGCAAGTGTTTCTGGTGTGCCATGATCTTGATGTCAAATTATGAATACGTGATGTCAAAATGTTTTTGCCATCATTTCATTGTTTGTCTTGGCAGTCTGAAACAATATTAACTCATTTCCATGTATTTTGTGCTGTTTAGAAAGGTTAGGGAAATGAAATTATTTCACACACATTGTCTAAATTAAAAAAATAAAGACTGAAAAAAATAATTTATACATGACATGTACACAAAACTGAGAAGTTCTGGTAACCTATCAAAGATATTATACTAAAATGTGGCAAAGAGCTCATGAAAACAGTGTTCATTACGGTGTCTGGGAAAGTCCTCTTCTAAAATTGTTATAAAATCAATGGTATGTTCAATCACAAAACTGTTAATGTAGATCATGTGTGTTCAGTGATAAGAGCAGGTTATGCTTCAAACACATCAGAAGAATAGTCTCAGAAGGAGAGTTCCTTTAAAATACAGTGGCACCTTTAGCCACTCACAAATTTTTGAAAAAAATGTAGAATTAAATTTTGTATTCCAGATTCATCATGCTCGTTTTGTCAATCTCATATTTTATACACAACATGGAAGTAAAAACTAAGTTCCAATCACCTGAAGAAGCCTCTTATGAACCCAAACATTGTGATAATACCCCAATCTTGTTTGTTTTACTGACACTGTGACAGGATAGTATAATTACAGTCACACCCAAAAATACAAGACACATATTTCTGTAACATTCAACTGAATACTAGCTTGCAAAGAGTTGTGTATTTTATATATGACTTAGTGCCAAAAGGTGCGCATGCAAGGGGTTATGCACTTCAGTTGAAAATAAAACATTGTTGAAAACTGTTTTTATTTAAAATGTTGTGTTGTGTACTTGCATGAATGAATGAATATATAGTACAGATAATTTCAGCAACCAGGCTTTGGTTGATTTGAAGATACAGTCATCACACACTGAAAAAGCGCCGAAAAATGACCGCCAAAAACGGACATCCATGTACCGAGTGATTTTCGTCACTTTGCTTACAAACAAATCGCAAGCACATGGAGAACCAATCACTGATTTGTACGTGGAAAACATCATTTTATACGGATAATATAACATCAACACTCACGACAGTTGTATTTTCAATCAGTTGATCGCGAATATTTCCCTGTATGTACGTCAGATGTGTTGCAAACTCAAACTGAAAACTTTGAACAACCGAAAAACGACAGCATCGCTTCGGAATCACTGGAAACGTCACGTGTGTTCCGATCCATGCATTTGCACTACACAGCGATACTCGTTTTTTTCCAGCGAAGTTTTGCACGAAATCTGAAGAATATTTCCCCGATCGTTTGATATTGTTGTAATATCTGACATCCCTACAAGCTATCCAATATTTTGTACAAAACAAACGAGAAAGCAGTCTCTTTTTTATCGACAACATCCGGAACGCCACGTGACCTTTCCCGAGTGCATTCATTTTCCCGGCCACATGGCGTGTCTTTGTTCGGAAACATCGAAAGGTGTGTTGTAGTCTCCTTCAGTGGTGCGACGTCGGTACAGTGGTCTGACGTAGAACATGCACTGTACGCTTTTTCAAGTGTTTGTTGAGATTATTTTCAAGTTTTCCGCCGATTTGGGTGTGCGAAATGAAAGTACTGTGAAAAATGGCATCTTCCCGCCGAAGATTTGAAACCTGTTTTTTATACTTAGCCGAGTACAGCGTGAAGAATTTCATTACGACAAGGCAATATCTTGTAAATCTTACATGCAACTGTTGATTCAGGATGTGTGCCCTTTTTCTTCAAAAACTTATCAGTTATAAGTGTATGCTTTTTGTAGACTGTTTAGTGGTGTTGCGAGAATATTTTGTTAACTGAGCGAGAGTGACGAAGTTATAGTTTTTTTCCTGGAAGTAATTTTCGTCGTCAAAGTTATGTCAGACGTCATGTTTGCCACACAACTGTTGTTGTAATATGACATAAAACATTAAACTTTTCAAGTTTAATTAAGCCCAGCAGATGTTAGTAATACTAAGACCGGTTCTGAGAACTGAGTACTGATTTGTGTAGAAGTCATGGTGTGTAGGTTTGACATGTTTGTACTGAGCATATCAGTATTGGGACAGTTGCAGGTTATTGGGCTAATAATTTCATATTCATAACACTTCAAATTCATTGACAAGACCATGGTATGCTGAACTGAGTGTACTCCTGAGCCAAGTGGTACAGCAAGGAGGAAAACATCAAACACAGATAGTTGCAGACTGTACAGAGAGAGGCTGGCCACAGATAATCCACATCTCAAACAAAGAGCTTGGGGGGCCCGGGGAGGGGGGGGGGGGGGATCTGGACTTAATTGTTAATTACCTTGATAAAATCAGGTCATTCTGATTTGTTTTTGTTAGACTGATCTAAGCAAACTGAAAGTTTTCTATGCTAAAAATTGGGGAAATGTTATTTTGTTGTAATACTGATGTAATACAGAAATTTGTTTCATTTAATTTTTATGACTTGTTATTAAATGCAAACTGAGAAAAAATCTTCTCACTGTGTTTTTGCATGCACCCTGTATGGCTGATCATAGTATATTGCATGAAAGGGTGTGTTACTTGTTATATAAAAAAATGTTGAGTTACGGGTTTATGTCGCCCATCAGATATTACAACAATCAACATGTCATAATCATGTGTAAAATTATATGAGTGTACAAAATTTGGCACAAACATAGTAGGGGAGATGTGCACTAATAGTGTGACTTGATTTTGTGCATACTTGTGCAAAACTGAAGACACAATGAACTATGCATGTTGTAATATCTGATGTACAACATGCAGCCTTTTATGACCTTTGTCAGCAAATATCTCCAAAAGTGCACAAGTTTTTATCTTTTGCTTTTAAGAAATATTTCCTAGCATTGTGCAGATTCTAAAAACACAACTAGTTTCAATTTCTACCTCCTTTGTCCTGTTTTCATGCACACCTTTTGGCACTAAGTCATATATATATATTTATTTTTTTCCTCCCTTTTTTGTTGTTGTTGTTGTGGTTTTGTTACTGATATCAGTATTTGTTATTGACTGATAGAATTTAAAAAAAAAAAAAAAAAAATTAAACCTTGTGGACTGTTCTTGTGTTTACTTCACTCTTACGTAGATTAATCCAGGCAAAGTGATCAGTTTCAGGAAACAACTCTTATCATCAGTACTAACCAGCCTTTTTCCATCTCAGTATGATTTAGGTTCATTCCATAATGTACACAACTGACAACAAATGCACCAGTTAGCTCTGCATTTGCCAAAACATGAAAATGGAGGGTGTCCTCTTTGTCCCATACAAATTGACATATGTGTACACAGTTACACAAATCTATGAATGATTTAAATTACATATGAGCCAGTGATAAAAGGTGGTACAAAAAATGGGAATCAAAATTTCAACTTAGAAATTTTTAATTTGTTAATTTAATGAAAGATTTTTTTAGTTTTTTTAATGGCAGAAAAGGTAACTGAGACCAAACCTGTTAAGTGAACATGACATTTTCCCAGCTGCCCTATAGAAAATCAGTTGTGATAAAAGGTTGGTTGTGATGATCAGGCATGAAAACAACATTGTTTTTGTGACATTTCCTAGCTGTATTTTGAGGAAATAAGGAAAAATTAGTACTTTAATCCCCAATTATTGACAATTTGAAATGTTAGCTTGTGTTCTCTGCAGTGATAAAGAGAGTGGTTAATAACAATGCATAAGCGGGCATGACTAATCACAACTGGCTGGGGGAAAATTCTGATCAAATAATCTGCACAGTTTTGGAGCAGTTTTGTTCAGTTGTGAGTGGATTTTTTTTTGTTCAGTTGTGAGTGGAAAATGTAGTCAAAATACTCAAATGTATTGTTTCTTGTTTTTTCATTATAAGATACGTGATAACGATATAGTTGGCATCAGTTTAAGATGCAGTGGGCAGGTGTGTAAATGTCCCATTTGGACCTCGCTGAATTTGGAAGATTTTGCAAAGAAAAATTCACTTTTATTTTTAATATGGTGCTTACAGTTACTCTTTATTCTGTTGTATCTCTTTAGAAACAAATCCAACAACGCATACACACTGAGGATATATACATGTTAGTTTATTATCAATTTAATACTTGTAGTGCATTGTATCACCACCTTTTGTCACTGGCTCATATAATTATGTCCTGTTTATAACTTGTCAGTGGTGTTTTTGTGTCTAGATTTGCAGTTGTCCATCGCGTAAGCATTCGTCTGCATGTCGACCATGACTGTATCAAGGGGACACTACCCAATGTGGAAAAACGTTGCCCGCGCCGAGCAGTGGTGATAACCCACTCAAGCGACTATCTACTGAAGGCAGCTCCCACTGCAGTACAGCAAAACGAGTCCCGGAGCGACGCCCACATAATGTGACGATGTTTAGCCTACATTACGTGATTAGGTCAAGCATAGCTCTAAACTGATAGTGATACGGAAAGCAATGCACTGTCCTCTCTAGTCTCTTAATGCTACTGTTACTGTGCTACTGTTTAACCAACAAGCTTAAACGTAACGGTAAAATCCAAGGAGACGGTCGGAAACTCCTGGACCGTTAACGTGTTACAGAGTACACCAATGCAAAATTTGGAAAGTTAAAACACGTGATGGAAGTGCTTTTTCGGAATCGCCGACAGGCAAGTTGCGACTATGCGATAGATCACACAGACAAGACACTGACAAGATATAATGCACACTGATTTCGCTGGAAACGATGAAAAAATCTGCTGCTGAACACACACCAAATTATAGAGATGGTATATTAAGTACCGAGGCCTGCATTTTCGCCTTCTGAACGTAGTAAAACTCAACTGTCGTACGACTTACATTCAAGTGCATACTCGGAGTGTTCACTTCCATCGTACGCGATAACGACATTCATTTCCTCGTCAGACATTCTAGATGCTGTTGCACTTGTTGGTCACCACAATCAAAAACCTGTGTCTTTCACGAGGTGTGACAACGACGACGAAACTTGTTAAAGTTCTGGTGGCTCGAGCGTGGATGGGCTGCAGTCACTGAGGACGTAGGCTACCCCACAGTCCTTTGCGGTGGCCTAGATGGTGACAAAACGCGTCCTACTGACCTCATCTCCCCACGACCGCAGCATTAATGTAAATCAGATGTGGATCGAGTTCAGGGCTCCCAGCAAACTCCATGCATCGGTTTACGGCATTCTTTGGAGAGAAGGTACCGGAAAGCGAGGAGTGAATAGGAGTGAGCGACAGCGCTGGCACTCAGCATGCAGAGGGCGTAAACAGACGTTTGGAGTGGGCTCCCTGTGGGCGGCCTGTAGAAATGGACCGCAGCTTTAAAGTAAAAGTCTAAGGTTTTTAAGTATGCAAAATGACCATCGAAATGACTGTCAAATGAGTCACTAGTTTCAGATTTAATGAAACAAAATAAAATAAAAAGAAGTTTGACTGGGTTTTTAATTGATTTTATTTTCTGTAGGCTGGCCGAGACTACAGTCTCGGGTTCTCCATCAGTCACGTGATTTCCCGGAAGTGACGTCAGTCTTGGAGTCAGTGCGGTTGCCCATCTTAGATTCTTCAGTAAACTGTGTATGCGTGTGGTCGACAAAAAAAGTTAACTATGCCGGCCTGCTGTGTTGCCGCGAACTGTAACAATTCGCAGACGACACCAGGTATAACAATGCACGAGCTCCCGCGCAATCGACCCGCACTGAGGCGAAAGTGGATCAAATTTATACAGTTCAAACGATCTGACTTTCTTGGCGGCGCCGATAGTCACGCCCATTTGTGTTTGCTACACAAATGGGCACTTCAGTGAGTGCGATTTCGCAAACCCCATGGAATACCGGTACTCTTTCAAAATCCTGCCTGGCAGGCTCAAACTGATACGGCTGTATTCCGGCTTGTGGGTCTCTCGGGCAAAGTATCAGTTTCCTCGTCTTCGGAGCTCCGGAGTTGGCCATTCTGCAGCGACTCCCCAGAGTGACGTAGTAGGCGTATGGTCACGTGATTTGGGCGTCGTGGCGAGGCTTTCGGTACGACACGAAATGCCTATTTTCGTGCATTTATAACCCCCAGATCACAGTTTCCCCTACATCATCGTTCTCGAATTTTCAGTAACGGAAATTGTATCAAAAATCACCCCTAACCTTGGACTTGTCCTTTAACCTGTTGTACGTGCAGCAGTGAAAGCCCAACCGCGGCATGTTTTGCCGATCGGCCAGCCTTCAACTAGCACTCCAAGCCTAAATCACCTTTTTCAGTCTCTTCAAAAAGGTTGTGGTTTGTGGACACTGTCCTGTGATTTTGTCCATCACTTCCTACTGAAACATTAAAATGGCTGCCATGTTGCTGCCCATCTTAATGCCGCAGGAATCATTCTGGTGATGACAGTGTAGCGATAGGTATATTTCTCTTCCTCCCCCCCCCCCCCCTTCCATACCCCTTCCCCCCTCTTTCTCCCCGTCCCTAATAAGCCGTACGGTTTCTGTGGACGTTAAAAGAAAAGTCCAAGGTTTTCAACAAGTATGCAAGATGACCATCGAAATGATTGACAATTGAGTCACTAATCTGAGATTTAATGAAATGAAAAATGAAAAAATGAAGAAGAAAAAAATTATGTTGGTTTTCAATCGATTTTATTTTCTGTACGCTGGCCGAGACTGCTGTCTCGGGTTCTCCATCAGTCACGTGACTTTCTCGGAAGTGACGTCAGTCTGGGGAGTCAGTGCGGTTGCCATCTTAGATTTTTCATTGAATGTGTATGCGTGTGGTCGACAAAGAGCTCTAGCCATGCCGGCCTACTGTATTGCAGCAAACTGTAACAACTCACAAGCAACCCAAAGCATAACTATGCACGAGTTCCCGCGGAATCGACCTGCTGTGAGGCGAAAATGGGTCAACTGATTTGTCAGTACAATTCAAACGAGCCGACTTTGATGCTGCGCCTCAGTCACGCCCATTTCAATGTGTAGCGAGCACTTCGCTGAGTGCAATTTCATAAACTTTATGGCGGAATACCAAATGGGGTTTGTTTCAAAGCGGAATTTGCAGAACTGTCCACAGGGTAACTGACCTGTAAAAAAATCCAGTTCGAATCTCCAAGGATGAAGCTCAGTGACGAGCAGCAAGCGCACAGCAACAGTGATACCAAAAACTGAGAGATATCCTGATACCCTGAAACAAGCGCTAACAAGGCAAACACAAAAAGTCTAACACGAATGCCTACGGCAGAAAAGGCCGTGAAAGAAAGAGACCGTACACAAATGCCTGTGCAAAGAAAAAGAATAGACCACAAATGCCTGTGGCAAAGAAAGACCAAACAAAAAATGCTGGTGGCAAACGAAAAATGGCTGCCTTAATCAGTCAAGCAAACAGCTGACACCAAATGAAAGAAACAAAACAACTGAAACCACATCAGAATCCAAAACGGTTGCCTACCTGCAAGCATAAGGTGGAAAAATCACACACACAAAAAACTCACCAAATCTCAACAGTCCGAGACTACTGTCTGCAACAAAGGAGTGGACAACTACAGTCAGAAGAGCCCAGAGCAAAAATAACTGTGCCAACGACAAACAGATGGAAAGCCAAACTAACCATAACTAACTCTAAACTAACCCCTCACTAACCCGGCTTCAATCTAGAAAAACAAAGGCTACAGACTGATAAAGCAAAACGCTAATCAGGACTACAGATGACAAAGCATCGGGATGTAAACAAATGCAGACGACAAGAGAAATACAAAATGGCTGCCCTAATACCAAAGGTAAAAAGAAAGAACGCATGGTGAAAAAGAAGTGGAAAAGAGACAGAAAACAACAACACTTTCTGAAAAGAAAGAGGAGGCAAGTAATGTCAGCGAGCAACAGGACAAAGGCTGGATACACGTAATCCGTGTACACGATACAACCCACTTGGCAGTGACAACAATAATAATAATAATAATAATGTACATTTATCATGCGCTCATCAACGCCCTGAGCGCTCACATGATGTATACTAACCTAAATATGATATTCTATACACATGTAGAGCATAGTCCTACCAAAACACTCTACATAAAGTGTTGTTGTTGTTTTTTGTTGTTTTTTTAAACACACACACACACACACACACACACTGACTGTAGGAGAAACTGGGTATTTATATTTGTTAGGATGGAAATACTGTGAGAAGAGGAAGGTTTTCAGTTTGGATTTAAAAGATGACAGGGTTGAGCAGTGTCTAAGGTCTTGTGGGAGTCAATTCCAAATGTGGGGTCCAAAGCAAGAGAAGGTGCGGAAGCCATGAGTCTTGCGTTTGTGTTGTTGGATTTCCAGAAAGCGGGTGTCAGAAGAAGAGCGTAGTGTACGAGATGGAGTGTAGACATGCAGCAGTTCAGAGAGGTAAGCAGGACCAGAACCATTTATAGCACTGAAATACATACAAGCGACTTAATACGTTCTGAAATGGGAAGCCAGTGCAGTTTTTCCAGGAGAGGTGTTGAGCGGTGGTGATGGGGTGCCAAGAGAACAAGTCTTGCAGCAAAGTTCTGAATTTTCTGGAGAGGTTGGATGGCAGAATTAGGTGTACCCATGAGGAGACAGTTGCAGTAGTCAAGCCGTGAAAGGATGTAGGAAGTAACAAGAGTCTTGGTTGCGTCTTCAGTGAGAAACCTGCTGATTGAACTAATGCGTTTAAGCTCGAAATAAGCAGTATGGCAGATTTTTAAGACGTGCTTCTTCATGGACAGTTTTGAGTCAAGAATGAATCCAAGGTTCCTGGCAGAACCAGAGAAGGGGATGCTGTGAGAGCCAAGAGTAATCGAGCCAGGGAGGGGAACGGTAGAAGGTTTCAAGAAAGACGAAAAAGGAAAGAGGAGAGCATCTGTTTTGTCGTCTTTCAATTTTAGCTGATTTTCCGTCATCCATGTTTTTATGTCGTCTGCGCCTGCATTGAGTTCTTTGGTGAGTTTGTTCACTTCACTGAGAGGAGCGGATTTCTGGAGCTGCGTGTCATCTGCGAAAAGCTGATGGTTTACAGAGTGGTTAGCTATGATATCGGAGAGAGGCAGGACGAAGAGAACTGGCCCCAGTACACACCGTACATGAGCTGTGATGGTGACGAAGACGAGTTATTGACTGAAGCGGACTGGTATCTGTCTGAGAGGTATGAGTGAAACCATTGGAGTGCAGTAGACTGAATGCCCAAAACAGAGTTCAGGCGGGAGAGGAGGATTTGGTGGTCAATAGTGTCAAAAGCAGCAGAAAGATCCAACAAAAGAAGAACAGAAATGTTGTCATTGTCCAGAGCGGAAAGAATATCGTTTACAATACGTAACAAAACGGTCTCAGTGCTGTGTCCTGCCCGATTGGCTGACTGAAAGGGGTTGCTGAGGTTGTTTTCTTAGAGATGGGAGAGAAGTTTGTGGAGAACGACTTTTTCAAGAGTTTTGGACAGAGCAGGACAACAGACGCTCACGAACTACCCCGCACAAAGAAAGAATGAGAGGTCTCGTTAAACATCGATGCTACCCCCCTCCCGCCCAATACGTAACAAAACGGTCTCAATGCTGTGTCCTGCCCGATTGGCTGACTGAAAGGGGTTGCTGAGGTTGTTTTCTTAGAGTTGGGAGAGAAGTTTGTGGAGAACGACTTTTTCAAGAGTTTTGGACAGAGCAGGGCAACAGACGCTCACGAACTACCCCGCACAAAGAAAGAATGAGAAGTCTTGTTAAACATCGATGCTACCCCCCCCCCCCCCCCCCCCCCCCCCGTACATCTAAATGAACGATATAACTCGAGAAACAAAAAGGCAAGCCAAGAGAAAAAACTGAATGGCAAGAACCGGTAACTAGCCCAACCCAAAACCCTAACCCAGGGAGGCCAAAGTCGCTAGTCTATTGAACTAGAACGAACAAAACTTTTTCATTTATACATATGATTAAACAAACAAGGATAAATTGGGAAAATAAAATAAAACACCCAACAAAAGGCAAGGTAAACAGAACGAAAAAGACTAAAACGCCACGCACCTAACAAGGTTCGAGAAAGAGGAAATAACAAGCAGGAAATAAACAAAGGCCCAACTACTGACAATGGCGTCGGAGCTTCATCCTTGGAGATTCGAACTGGATTTTTTCCAAGTCGGTTACCCTGTGGCTACTAGCCATTTTGCAACGACTCCCCAGAGTGATGCAGTGCGCATATATGCACTTGATTTTCAGCATCATGGCGACGCTTTCGGTACGACAGAAAATGCCTGTTTTCGCGCATTTATAACCCTCAGATTACAATTTCACCTACATCATTGCTCTCAGCGAACTTTAACGGAAATAGTGTCAAAAATCACATCAAACCTTGGACTTGTTTTTGACTGAACCTAAACTACAATCCTTGTGAAATAAAGTTTTAAAGCTCGAGTTCCAGTTCTCTGTGTCTCTCAGACAGAGAGAAAGACTGAGGTTTTCGAGCGATTGCCATTGCAATGACTGGTCATTTGAGACCTATTTTATACACGCTCAGCATCGGAACAGCCATGCACTCTGGTTCGGAACACAGAAAAACCGGGCGAGTGTTTTCCTATCCTTCTATCGACTCTTCTAAATACTCTTAGACAGTGATAGTCCATCATATCGCGCATGAAATATTTAATAACATAGAGACAATAACCAAAATGCACCAAGTGACTGCGTTCTCCTGTCGATTTTGAAGAAAGTGCAGTTTTGCCTGCAAAAGGCCGAAATCAAAAATAGAAATGTTGATTGTGAGGTGTAGCAGAAACCAGATGTCATGAAATTTACACCACAGGACACGGAAAAGCTTCCCCGTCCCAACCATGATGATCTGTTAGATGTGCAATACCTACATTTGACGTAAATCAGTGTAGTTTTTGCAGATCGACGTTTTGTCTCTGCCTGCTCCGGCTGGGCCTCGCTGTAACGGGAGCTCCGGCTGAACATTTCGGAACGCGGATACACGGTGTGGGTTTGGCCCAAACTCCAAGCACTGGTTTACGACATCCTTCCTTCAACCACTGCCGTATAATGAGTTACGCCATCGGGTCCAGAAAACTGTCAGCTAACGAGCAGTTTTTTGTTGGTGCTCAAACAGTAGTAAGTTTGTTACAAACAACTCAAATTATATCAGACGTTTGTTTTATAACTGACCATGCTGCTTACGCCAGCTCAAATAAAACCAAAGTCGTTTGAATCGAGACGGAACTCTTTTTTACCCGGGGTGGATGCGCCTCATGTTTACGTGCGTGCTTGGGCGCTAGGTTGCTTCCACAGTCTTATCAGTACCCAAACTACAAGCAAGCACTGGTTTACGACATGGGGGGGGGGGGGGGGGGGGGACTTTACCACATGGTAATTTCTGGGTACCTTGACCATCAAAGTACACAGTTCAGGCTATCAGCAAGTGAGCTGTTGCTGTTTGTGTCTGTGGTGCTGGTTCTAATAAATGCACTATATGGAATTCTAAATTGCGACGACCTTGTCTCTTAGCAATTCATTTATTATGACCAAAAAAAAAAAAAAAAAAAAAAGAAGAAGAAAAAAAGAGGCCCATTTCCATATATTGTTTTACTGTTTGAACAGTTTAATATGTTGTAGCTTTCCGTTTCTCTTTGTCTTAAATGTGTCCTTGTTATTGGGCACTGCAGACGCAGAAATATTAAGGTCCCCTCTGTTAAAACCCCAGAACTGACGAATGTTTTCCCTTAAAAGCACGGAGTAGGTCAGAATATAGCCAAATTAGTCAGTGCCATAATTTCTTCCTTGTCCTAATTTCTGCTTCCCCGGTCCATTCACCTTCATTTTTTTCCAAATCCTCTCTATACTTTTCAATTGCGTTAGTCTTGGCTGAAGAGAATTCCCGCGTTAACCTCCGAAATAAAATAGGCCACATTGCTCATAGTCAATTGATTTTAGCAGGTTTTCATGTTGAGTGCCTGCAGAATATAAATAGGCACCAAAACGTGTGTTACTGTGCCTCAAATAGGTGATTTAGACATACTTGTGATCAGATCAATTGTTCTTTAATTTTGTACTGAATGCGTTACAGGGAACCTGCCTGGAAGTATCTTTTGCAGTTGTAAATAGTGATATGTGCTAATTATTGACTGTTTTGGCTGGGATGTTTGCTATTGATTGTGTTCTATGTAGAACAATGAGCCAGCTTTTTGCTCGTAAGAAACTGTGACTGTGATTTGTCCTGAAGTGACCTTGTGCGGTTGATGAGGTATACAAATCCAAGAACTAAATAACTTAAGCATGTGCAATGGTCCAGTCCTGATACAGTGGATGAAATATATGAGTATATACCGAATCTGCATGGGAGTCACACATTGTGCTACTTTATGAATGACTGCAGAATTATTTTAAAACAAAAGAACCCGTCGGAAGGGAGTGATGTAAGATCCTCCAAAAAGCGAGAACAGCAAATCCGTCAGCAACCACAATGCTAGCTGTTGCCCAGTGACAGATGTCTTGTTTGTGAAAAGACTTGAATACAAGAAAACAACATGTTGAAAACATTAGTAAAATGTGTGTCAAAAACAGTTGAGGAGAAGCTCATTACCATGCCACCTGTCGGAGAGATTACACTCGAGAGGATGACAGACACCAGGAAACCATCAAAGACACTAGAACAATTGAAGAGCAAGCTTCCAACAAGACTATATAAACATTATTTTCAGTACATCTTTCAGTATGTTATGGGCAGAATCGTTCAGAGATAAAGAGATTAAGGAAAAATAATGAAACTGGAACATTCCATGCATCTTCTCTGTAGAGGTAAATAAGTGATAGATGTCAACAAAATGTGTCAAGACACCTCATCCTTGTTGAACAGTCATAACGCAACCATGCAGAGATGCATTGATATTCTTGATATTCCGCAGTTAAGGCAACTAAAACCATACCTCGAGCAGATGGCCATGGCTTGCATACTGTGAATGGAAAAGTGGGAGGTAAACTGGGCAGACTGTTTTTTCATGCCGCAAGACCTGGTTGAAATCCATGTGGAACAACCCCAAAAGGAAGATAACTATCAAGAATACACAGAGCTTGAGAATCTTGATGGCTTCAGGTTTGAAGCTGACATATATGTCTAAGCTGGACATACATTCAGTGACACTCAAAGTAAGGGACATTCAGGTTTGGCAACCTTCTATGGCACCAGCTTTGGTATCTTTGGCTGGGAAAAATACACCCAAGCTATAATGATAAGCAGTAAGAAATAAAGTGAGTCGTAACGCGTTTTTGTTTTTGTGGTTTTTTTTGTGTGTGTGTGTGTGTGTGTGTGTGTGTGTGTGTGTGTGTGTGTGTGTGTGTGTGTGTGTGTGTGTGTGTGTGTGTGTGTGTGTTATCAGATAACAATTTCAGAAAGTCAGTAATGATTTGTCAAATCGTTGACAGTGTGGACAATCACTTTGGTGAATATCTTTGACATTTCCTAGTTGTTCTTGGCATAACAGCAAAGACCCTGCTGACTGCAAGCTGATACATGAAACTGTCCAGCATGCTGAATTAAGCCAAACCAGAGATGCGATCCGGTGGCATCAGGCTCCTAAACCTAAACTGTTTTACTGAGACATAACAAAAGCAAAGATGATAAGTTTTACATTATTATTAGTGATAGCTTTTATATAGCGCTGTTCTCCGCTTTCAAGCAGACTCATTGCGTCCGAATGTGATGTTAATTAAACATTCTCTGTGACTCTCTCAGTCGCCATGATATATTTGGTGGTAAATGAAGTACTTTTGTTCAGTTATTTACACGAGCATTGTACAAAATTATGCAAGGTGACATTTTTTTTCTTTTTTAATCTTCATTAATCCCACACGCGTAATTCAGGCCACCATACCTGGGTAAGACAACAGCGGCCGCAAGAGCAGTGCTACCCGCTGATACCAGCATGTGCAGTATTTCTGTGTGTCCAAAGAATGGTATAGCTGCCTGTTGTTTGGGATTTGTAGTGGATGACTGGCCATTTTAATGCATGCCATTAGGCTGCTATGTACCATCTCAGATAAAAGCAGAGTAGTTCATCTTGCAGACAGGGGGCGGGGATAGCTCAGTGGTTAGAGCTCCGGACTCGTGATTGAAAGGTCGCGGGTTCGAATCCCTGCTGGAACGGCGGGAGAATTTTCTTCGCCAGGGTCGACTTTCTGTGCTGACCCTTATTTCGGTATCCGTTCCACCCCCGTGTTACCGCAGTAGCACGTAAAAAATCCCGGTCATTCTGCCAAAAGTGCAGGTGGCAGGTTACAGCTAAACACGCATACACCTTACGTATGTGGCTTTTATTGAACCGTGCTTCGGCATTGGTCACAACTTGTCCCTAATATGTCAAATGACATCTGAGGACATTAAGCATGACTCATCATCATCTTGCAGACAAGCAAATATTGAATAGACACATACTGAGCTATCCAAAAATCATTGTCTCCAAAAATCCCCCGGGGCCGAGGGGGGGGAGGGTTTCGATACCTGCCGGCCCGAACCTTTGCGGAGGGCGCTGACCGCGTCGCTGGACAGCTGCGCGGAGATAAAGAGTGTCCCTTCGATGGCGTAACTAAATCTGGCAGAGTTTGGAGGAAGGTGCCGGAACTCGGCGTTGCCGCTCGGAGTGTGAAGGTCAGTGCCGGAAAGCAGTGCTCGTGCTCGGAATGTGGGTACTAATATAACTGTAGAAGCAACCTAGCGCCCAAGCACGCACGTAAACACGAGACGCATCCACCCCGGGTAAAAAGAAAAAAAGAAAGAGTTCTGTTTCGATTCAAACGATTGTGGTTTTGTTTGTGCTGGTGTAAACTTTGTTGGCGGCTATAAATGTCACGCCTTGTTTTATCAGTCTGAGTTGTTTGTAACAAACTTACTACTGTTTGAGCACACAACAAAAAACTGCTCTTTAGCTGACAGTTTTCTGGACCCGTAACTAAGTACGGCCGGCAGTGGTTGAAGGAAGGACTCGAGCCTGTATGACTGACCAGTCAGTGCTTGGAGTTTGGCCGGGTTTGGCCTAGCCGGCGGTAAGGCGTTAAGCTGAAGTACAAGGATACCACTTCGGCTCTCCTTTCTCTTCAAAAGTTGTGGTCTGTGGACACTGTCTTGTGACTTTGTCGCTCACATAAACGAACATTAAAATGGCACTCATCGCTGCCCGGCATTTCCTGGTGGTGACAGTGTATATATATATATACCCCTCGCCCCCCCCCCCCCCCCCCTCCCGTCTTGCCGTCCCTAATAAAACTTATGGTTTCTGTTCAGTCCACGTCGCGGTTGGAGGCAGCGGGCGGGAGGCGCAGTGTCTTTGCTGACTGTGAGACGGCTTGTTCCTAGAGCGGTCGGTGAATCAGTATTACACAGATCCTTAACCTGCGCCAAGTAAACATGGTGCTTAACCGTCCACAGAAACCACAAGGCTTTAGGGACGCCGCCACTTGAACCTGCATGGGGGCAACACACACACAAAAATTGCTTTTGTTCGCCGCTCTGTCAGTCCAGGTGCAGTTTCGTCTTTCAGCCACGTCCCGACTATCATTATAGCCTACAGCAATTTGTCCACCAGTTCAGGCATATCATCAGTCAATGCTATTTTTGATCTGGAAGCGAAATGTAAACACTGATGAGGGGGTCATGATTATTACTTCGCAAATATGTGATTTTAGCGCGCGCTCCGCGAAGTCAGTGAACATGGTCCACAACAGAAATTCAGCTTTTTAAAGCAATGACGTTGAGAGTGACTCTGATTGGCTGTTGGCAAACACACCTCCACGCGAGTACATGTCAAGGACATGGTGGAGTCAATGCTCTCGGACAACAGCTGACAAAATGGCGAGCCGGAGAGCCATTGCTGGCTGTCAGAATCGCCTGTGTCAGACCCATCTTCTGTACAATCCAGCACCATCCTTCGTTCGAAGTTTTCATGCGGAGGTATGTATTGTAAAACTGTGTATGACGATCTTTTCGTTTCCCAGCAGACCCACTAATGGCGTTTCATTCTGACTTAGTTATGTTATCGCCCCTTGATTCAGTCGCGATCGTCAGTGCCAAAAAATATGGGACTGGCTGATCACTCTGAACGCTCGCATTATGCACCGCTACCATTTAGTTCCTCACAAGAGCTTATCAACATTTTGAAATAAACTGGCACTGCAGAGCTGGAAAAGGCGTGCCAGTTGCAGCTCTTAATGAAACTGACTCGCCTTCGGCGGCTAAACTTATAGTGTGCTTAGCCTTAGAGGAGGTTAAACGAACATGATCCGCATTAAAAGTTTTGTCATTGAACGTGCCGTTGATTTTATAACGATTTTAGAAGAGGACTTTCCCAGATAGTGTTACTAATGTTCACAGTTTTCACGAGCTCTTTCCCGCGTTTCTGTATGACATCATTGATTGGATACCCGAACATCCGTGTACAAGCGTGTCACGTATACATTCTTTTTGTCAGTGTTTATCTTTTAAATCTGGACAGTCTGTGTGAAATAGTTCAATTGTCCTAACCTTTTCATGGGAAACAGAATTTACATTTTTTTTTTTGGATATTGTTTGAAATTGCCAAGATGAACAATGAAAAAATAATAATGTACATTTATCATGCGCCCATCAACGCCCTGAGCGCTCACATGATACATATTAACCAAAATATGATATTCTATATGTAACCGAGTGTATTGTAATTTGTATACATGTTCCGGGCCATGACCCTATAACCTTTTCTTTCCGGTCCTTTTCCTTTTTGATTGGGTGGTGTTTTTATGGCCCAATTATCTAAGGTGTTAAAAGTTGTGTGCTGGGCCAGCAGCATCCCTTTTCCCCCAGTGTCCCAGCAGAGGCAGGTTGTTTGTTTGACTGTTGTGGCCAGTGTACATGTTTTCATCAGGGGAGAGCCTGTAAGTAGTTATTTTTCTATGGCTTGTTCAGTTGTTGTTCTGTTGTTTCTTATTGATGTAAATAATGTATGTTTATAATGTTATTATGTTCACAACGTGCCTTGATTTTGGTTCTTGAATACGTGGGTAATTTCAGTGTCAGATTGCCGCCTGGTTCCAGCCGCTATGGCCGCGTCAGAGTACCTTATTTGTATGTTCATATGTTAAGCCTTTAGGCCCCAGGATGACTGGTATTTCCAAAATGTATGCAGCTAACCCTGGTTAGCTGATATGTAGCTAGTAATAGTATGTTATGTTGCCATTGCTGGATGTTCAGTTTGAGTGATGCTTTGCCGATGCAAAGTTATCCCTCTAAAGTATGGATACTTTGTCAGTGTGGCCGTGCAGATCTCTGTGCTTATATGTTTGGTTTCCTACCGATCTATGTTTCTACATGAAATCGGTGCTATATTAATTATTATAGCTAACACTTGGAAGGTGTTGACTTCATAGTTGTAGAATGTTCATTTTACTAGTTGAATATGGTTTAGTGCATAGGGGTGATTGTATAAACTGTGAGACATGTTATTTCTGCTTGATCCGGCTTTTGTATGGCTGAGTCTTGGGCGCGCAGACTTTCACTCTACTTAGCTTGTAAACCCTTTCCGGGTCTTTGTGTGTGTACCCGAACTGGCCGGTGATGCGCGTCAGTGGTGGCAATTAGGTCTTTGTCTCTGTTTACTAACCGAGCAGACAGGCGCAGCCAGATCAGCAGTTTAGATTCTTGATGCGCTACCCTCAGTTTAGATTCTTGATGACGTTGTTTACAGCCGGATATGCTCTGCTAGTCAGTAACAGTAACATGCTGTAACGCTTTGAGTAACTTGACGAGGCTGGAGCCGGTCAGTTTATGACTGACTTTCTCCTGCTTACGGCATGGACCCAGGTGCCACCCGTGTCACGATCCATCTCGTTGTGTGCTTAAGTGGATCTGCTGTAACGATTATCTCACTCTTCCTGTTTAGTTAAGAATGAGCTTGGTAATCCGCATTCTTCGCTGTTACTTTATTGTATACTATTATACTGAGAGTTCATCAGTTAATTGACTGGCCATCTCTTGCATACTCACTGTGACTCTGGGAGATACGGGTTTTAAGTGTAAGCCAAGCACACGATTTATGTGCTTGATTATTAATCATTTTGTCATGTATTATAGTAACCCACAGGTAAACTACGTGGTTACTGTATTTATTAGATTAGTAATTGCTGTTGTTTAGACTTTACACATTTGCTTTCATGTTCTAAATGTTTTGTTTGCTTGTGTCTTTTCTAAAACAGACACTGATTCCTGGTTGGTTGGTGTACAAATAAAAGTTATGTTATAGCAACCTCTGACTTGAGGCTCTTCATCCATGCTTCCAACCTGCTTCCCCTCAACTCCCCACCCCACTCCCCTACACAAGATTATGCAATCGAAGCAGAGATAAGTTGGAGGTATTACCATTTATCTTTGGAGTACCAAAATAAAAAGAATGTTTAGCTTGACTGGCAAGAGACCGACAACATAGACACAGGTTGCGGCTGGTAAACCTGGGTGACCAGGTGGAGAGAGCTGTGCATAAGGCTAGACGTCTGCGATAGGAAACTGGCAAAGCTGCTACTGGACAAGTAAAAGAAAAGATACCTGATACTTCTTTTTTGATTGATAGGAATAGTCTACTGGAACCATATGCTTAAAATTAAATGTTCTACTAGTAACTACCACCTGTTTGTGTAACCCATGTGTTTCTGGCATGCCACTGGCCGGTAGGTTTTCCTTTTCTTTTACTTATTACTATTATTAGTGTAGGGGTGTAGGGGGAAAATGGACACGGAACACACGTCAGTCAGTTCCTCCTCTTTTATTTACCCAAGGACCAAACCTGGAATTCACCAGAGAAATTGTTATACGTACAAAAATACAAATAAACAACAATGACATCATACCAGTTGTCAACAATAATATTGACTAGTCTCTCGACCCCAAAATACACAAAAAATCAGCAGCAACCGCAAACAGGAGCCATGAATGAATAAAATGTTGTTTAAACCAAACAGGAGCCAGCTCAGCAAAC